>CAJVQA010004771.1:0-17106 GCA_910591915.1 Cetraspora pellucida
CACAAGGACTTATCTAGTGTTTGCACCACCTATTGCTGGTTTGCATTCCTTCATGTAACCACAACCTTGTCCCAAAGAACAATGTTATGTGACCTGTTACACAAATGCTCCATAACCTACCAGTCATGCTGGTGCGACTGCCATTACAGGTATCCTAACCCAATCATTAGTAACAGTTGCTATAATACGAGTATTACATAGGTGATTATCCAAATTTTCACCGTCAATAGGATTTTAACACCTAACCTACCACTTGGAGGGTTGATAACCTGACTACTTCACTAGGTCGCCACACCCATATGTAATTATTTGCACTAATTTAATAATAGATTTTATAAATATAAAATTATAAGTATTTAAAAGTTTAGTTCTTTATTCTTAAATCTTTTAAAATTAAAATCCTATTAGATAAACTTTTTACTTTACATATTCTATATAAACATTATTATTCATATTTATCTATTTGTTATCAATATTATTAAATTAGTTTACACCTTTATTAAACAACTTGTTTATCTAATTAACTATTAGCATTTTAATAGGTTTTGATAAAAGTTAATATTAGTTTCAACTTTTATCTGTAATAAAACCTTTAGATTTGACTGCCAATACTATATGTGCCTAGTAATATTTAGTTAAATTTATATTTGCCTATGTTGTAATATATTAAGAACTTTTTAGCAAATATTTTAAAATACAAAATTGCATTTTAATTTTTTATTGATTTTGGCAATGGTTTTATTAATAATTAACAGTTTTATTAATTGTTAACAGTTTCATTAATTATTAATAGTCTTGTCAAACATATACTTTAATAATATTTTTATAATTCAGAAATAGTTTTATAAAACACTTTTACAAAAACATAGCAATAATAAATATGACATTGATGTTTGAAGTTAATTTAATGTTACAATTTTAAGTATCTGAAGGTTATTTGCTAAAGCTACTAATTAATATATGCAAAAAATTCTAATTTTATAATTAATTTCAGATGCTTAAAGTCACAACTTTATGCAAGCACTTAATCATAACAATAAATAGTATAAGGTTAATATTTACAAGCTTTGATAACTTATTTCAAATATTTTGGTTTATGTACTAATTTAATATAAATATTATGTAGTAATCTATATGAATATAAATAGCTTCTTTTTATACATAATATCAAATTATTATTCTAGCTCAGATCTATTTTATTAATTCAAAGAAAATACACTATAAAAGTAGTGTCAACTGCAGCTCTAGCTCTTTATAGGCACCAAAACAAATTATATAAAATGATGAATAGCTACTATAAAGGTTTACTATAGTTATGTAACAAAGCTTTAATAAGAATTGTTATATGTATAATATGCTGCAATTGAAAAATAGCTCACACTAAGATGCAGCATATTAATAATAAAGCAATTTCTTTCAAATTTTCTTTATATTATTTATATTAAAAATTGAGAAGCAGATTACTAAGCAAGACTATTCTGAGTTTGTAAGTATGTTTTCAAGTAACTCACTTTAACTTTATATTATAATTATTTATCATCCTCTAACTTTTTCTTCATTTTTTTCTCTTTTTTTCTTTTCAGTTTTTTTTTTTTTTTGAAAGGGTTGAAAGAAACTACAACATAAAAGTGCTAAAACAGAGTTAGCAGCAAAAAAAAAAAGCACTGCTAATTTTAACTTTCATAATTAAATCTTTAATACCTAATTCTTGTTTCACATTTGTTTTGAGTTAACTCAGAGTAATTTTTATGATAATAACCTTAGCATGACTTTTATCATACATCAGGTTATTATTCTCACTCAGATTTATTTTATTAATTCAAAAAAATACACTATAGGAGAAAAAAAAATTATAAAAAAGTAATATATATTCTTCATTATTTTTGTAACTACCTAAGTACATTTTATCTAAATTGAAGAACATTTGAATAATAGTATCTACTTTTTTTAAAAACTATTTCTGATGTTATTTCTTTCAATCTTCAAACTTATAAGCTACAATGCTATAAGTTTATTTGATTATAAAGGTGCTTTACAGCTATGAAAGTTTTTATTAGCTTACTACAGCTTATTATTTTTGAGAACAGATGTAGGATGTATACAGTTACATGTAAATAGTGTAGCATAAATTGTTTAGCTAATCAATATAATAATCAGAAACTCTTAGAGCAAACTCTAATCATTCTCCTTTGCAAATCTTTACTAAAAGTTTAGTCTCACTAAATTCAAGTTCATTGAATTGTCTTTTTCTGTTGACATTTCTGTTATAATTACACCTTTTGTATGAATTTTTTATTTAACAAAACTTCAGAAACAACATAGAGCCTAACAACATAAAATATTTCCTTTTGAAATAATTTTCTCTTTTTTTCTAAATAGATCAAGATATTAGAAGTAGTAAGAGTTCTTGAGTGCAACAGTATTAGATGTTTCATATGTCTTTTTATTTATTATTTTTAATTTTCTATATGTCATTATCAAATATGCTAAGCTGAACTCTTATTTGCTAATTTTCTTTGATAATTTATTAAATAGAATCCACTCAATTTACATTCTTATATCTAATAGCTCTAAGTTAAAATTTCTGAAGAATCATCAATTTTTGCTGTTTTTAGAATGCCAAAGCTTGTGACTGTACTAAATTCACTAATCATATTTGTATTATTTTATCTTGGAATTTGAATAAGATTATTTTATCTTTTAACTTCATATATCAACCAGTTATCAAAACATCTGCTAATAAGCTCTCTATTCAACAGACAGTCAGTAAAGGTTCATATTGCCAGCTTTTTTTTTTAAAAGGTTTTATTAGAATTGTTTATTCTAATTTTGCTAATTTTTAATAATAATCAAATTCATTAATTTTATTCTTTCTTAGCTGATTTCTAATAGTGTTTAATGCTTTGCATCTATTAATTTTGATTCAAATTTTTGAAAAATAACAATAACCAATTTGAAACATTTCATTAAAATTATTTATATTACAGATTTTGATAATAAGAGAATGCTTTATATTTATCTTTTAGCATAAGTTTGTGCTTATTATATAAATTCCAATTAAGTCTTTTAAAAAAGCCATCTGTTTTTATAATAAAGCAATTTAAGTTTATAAAAATTATTTACCACAATAGATATTTGTAGTTCTAATTTTATTTTGATAACAAAATGCAACATGAATCTTTTAACAAAATAGCTATTTCAGTAGACTTAAGTAAATAAATAAAACCCTTATATTCATTTTTTTAATTCTAATTTTATAGTTATAACAGTTACTAATTGCAAATAATTCATAAGTATTACCTATATTAGCAGATTTTGATAGTATATGTTCATTTTCAATTCTGATAACAATCACTATTAGCATAACTTATATTAGCAGATTTTGATTTTTTTTAAATTATTTATATTTTAAATACATAATTCTTCTGAATTTAGCTAGAAACTCTCTAACATAGAAAGGTCTATTATCTCAGTTTGCTTTTGCAGAAACATTGACCACTATGTAATTGATAGCTACATCAGCACAATTATAACTACTTCAGCTTAGAACTAACTTTTATTCTGAACATTCTTTGAATTAAACTTAGCAAAGTAGACTAGTAATAGGCAAATTGCAGTTTTTTAAAAATCTTGCACAAGATTTGTAGAATATAGTAAAATTTTTTAATTTCTAATAAATTATAAAAATATATTTAAAGATAATTACTAAAAATATAATTTTTTGTTAAAATAATATATTTTAAATACATTTAGCATTTCAAAATAATGCCAAATTAGTTTATTAACACCTATGTTATAATAATGTTTAAAGAATAACTTAATAATAGTTTTATTTATTATATAAGAATAGTAAGTAAGAACTATCAATAGCAAAAAAAATTTAATAAAGTATACAATTTAGTATAGACAAATCACAGTTTTTTAAAAATTCTGCATTAGATTTATAAATATAGTAAAGTTTTTTAAATTTTTATAAATTATAAAAAATATATAAAGATAATCACTAGAAATATAATTTTTTGTTAAAATAATATATTTTAAATCATTTAGCATTTCAAAATGATGCTATATTAGTTTATTAACACCTATGTTATAATAATATTGTTTAAAAAATAACTTAATAATAGTTATATTTATTATTATAAGAAATAGTAAGTAAAAACTAACAATGGCAAAAAAGAATTTAATCAAGTATACATATATAAATATTTTGCCTCTCATTAAGAAGGTTCTAAAATGCTATAAAATATAATTATAGGTATTTTGTCTCTCTTGCTTTATGCAAAGATTCAAATATAATGCAGAATTTAAAAGTATCAGTACAAAAAATAAAAATTACAAATGAATTATTATACTCTATTCATCAATTATACCTATCTAAGTATAATATCTATTCATCTATAAAAAATCTCTTTGTGACTGTCATTCTGACAGGCCACTTACAAAAAAATTTTAAAATTTAATTGTCATTTCAACAGGCCAAATCTACTAATCAATACACATATTTTTGAAATAGTATCCTTTGTAACTATCATTCTGAAAGGTCATCTACTAATATTAAAACTCTAACTGTTATTTAATGTATATGAGGATGGGTAAAAGATAGGATAAACAAACTAAACAAATTTAGATTAGTAGAAAAAACAGAAGTTATCATAAAACTCATCTTCTTAAATAAGTTCTATCAATTTTTTAATCAAAAATATTATATAATTATATTATTATTAAACTAAACTCTAACAATGTAATTATGTCAATATTATAATAAACTCTACCAATAGATTCAAATTAATTACATCATTTTTACACTAAACTCTAATAATGCAATTATATTAATACTATAATAAATTCTACTAATAAGCTTTAATCAATTACTATTTACAGTTATTACATATTTATGTAATCTTATCATAGATCTAACAATTGCTTAGACAATTATTATATAATTTTATAACTATTAATTTACATAATCTTACTAATAATCATTTGATTTAGAATCTACATTCTGTATTCAATTTAAGACAAAATGCTGTTCTGATACTTTTATATTGGGCAGTTAATTTTGTTCTTCATCAAGAAGGTTCTAAAATGTTATGAAATATAATTATAGATATTTACAAACTATCATCATAAGTTTTTACTTGCAATTTTAATTTTTCCATTTTACAATATTACTTCTTTTCTTTTCTTCACTTTTTTTTTTTAATATCTTATTAGCTATAAGACTTCCAATTTTGCAATACTAATTGCTCTTATTTACAGTTGTACTGCTCTAATGTTTATTCTCCAATCAACTGAATTTGTTCTATTGTTATACCTCCATTATGGCTGCCATTGCACCTCCAATTCTTAAACTATGTGCTAAATACCTTTATTACAACCTTGCATTTTCTGCAAATTATTTAACTATTGCTAAAATTGTTCTTACTAACAACTTTCTACCTGTTTTTGACAAAAACAATAGTTTCTCTGATGCTATTTTTTCTCTCACTTCAAATATCTATGCAACAACTTAACTGGGCAAATTTCACTTGCAGTTTTTTTAATTAGGATAAATTTGTTCTTTCTTAGCTGGTCTATCTTAGACTTTACGACTCTAATCTACAACTTGTCATCCTTTTTAACAACATCTAATCTCCTTAGATTTTCTATTTTTCTAGCCTTTGCATCACTGCTATATCTTATACTCATATTTGTATACCAACTCCTACAGGTAGGCATTCAATATATCACTTTATTACTGTTACTAGTAGTAGGTTTTTTGACTATTTTGCTGCTAATTTTCTCTGCAACACTGTTTTCTTGATTCCATTACAACCAATTGAATTGCACTTTCTTTTGTTGGATCATCAAGGTTTCTTAACTTGTGCTTTCTTGTTATTATAGCTAAGCAAACTGAAACCTTTATTGTTTTACTTAATAGCTCTAACCATATAACAAAGATTAGTAGCAGTTCAACTAAGGCTAAGTATAGGGCCAGTTCTGTTCAATATACAAACTTTTCAAAACCTATGTGTACCTTTTCTAAACATATTGCTAATTGACACATTCATCAAATATTTTACTCTTTTGAGCAATTCCCTAATTAATCTAGCAATACAGCTTTTAGGTACTACTAATTGTTCTTGCAAAGCTTCCTTATACCAGATGGGCCCTGTTAGATAATTTCATCTAGGGCTGATAGATTGATTTTTATTTTGAATGAATTTATAATTATAGGCTACCATAAAGCTAAAACTCATATTGGAATTATAATCACTATTTATGTCTTGCACTCTCTTGTATAGGACAAGGCTCTGTAAATTTGGCCAAAAGATGAGCATACATAATTTTTTAATCCTGTTCAATTCCAAGTAAAACAATCTACAACCTTTGCATTAGGGCAAAAATAAAGACTATTGAACCTTTCAGTCTTTGTATTTAGGTGGCTTGTGAATCTGTCAATTTTGAATTAACTCCAAGCATTTTCTAAGCATTTTATTTTCTTGAATTTAATACTTGATCTCCTGTATCTACAACTCTTGTTAAAAAATCTGCTAGGTTTAATTCACTCAGGATTCACTATGTACTAAAAATTTTAATATCAGTCACTATACAAACCTTCCAAATTTGTCTCATAATATCTCTTTATTAATCTATTACTCCTTTTATCAATATCATTTTTAGTGACACTCTGTTGTCTATAAACAAAGTAATTCATGAACCCTTTAAAAGTTTCTTAAATGATTGCAGCATATATAATACTACTAGTGACTTCAGCTGCACTATTACATTTGATTTGGAAATTGCAACCATCCACCTGTTGCTCTGTGTTTCTGTAAAATGCTACACTAACTGATCATCAATGCATTGACATATATAGATTTTACTTGAGAAGGTTTCCAAACTAGCTAGCCATTTTACTTTCTTAGATTCTCTACTAACCAATAAACATTCTTAATTGCCTGAGCTGACAGCTAAATTCTGTTATTCCATTCTCATACTGCACGGTTTTTGGTTTCTATCAACTTGTATAACTCTATACTTTTTATCTGACTTGTGAGAAAAGCTCTTGACAACCTTATCTTCTTTCTAGCAACTAATATTAGAAACCTTATTATTATCATTGACACCTTCAATAGTACTTTCAATAGTGTCTTCAATTTTGATACAGTTAAAATAATCTTTTCTTTAGTGTTATTACAACTCTCATTATTATGTTACAATCATTACACAGAACTTTAACTTCCGCACTGAGTTCCAATACTCTTTTTTCTTTGCTTGAATTTATTTATATCTATTTAGATTGATCTTTACAATCTTTTTCTTTATTCTGATTAAAATATTCCAGCTTTGATATGCTATCTAAATATTATCCAAGTGGCACTTATAGTAAATTCTTTATGCCCACCACTTGCTGATCAAAGTCCTTATTATTTTAAAAAAAACCTAAGAAGCTTAGCTTAAACCAAATGGCAGCATTTTGTAATAATACCAGGTCTCTTATACCACAAACCTAAGTAACTTCTAAGTCTTGTTATTCATTATAAAATGATGTTAATTCTTCTTCAAGTTGAATGAAATTGACCACCAACCTTAACTGATCATCTGTAATAACTCTTCTAAGCCTTCAAATCAGAATAACTTTTAGAACAGTGTTTTTAAGTTTATTATTCAATGAAACTTCTTAAAACTTTGTTCAAGTAATAAAAATATAGAGCTTAACTCTAATAGGCTTGGTGAACAAGTATTTTCTTTATCTATCTTCTTTATTATACCTAAACTCTTCAGCCTTGTTAGCTTGGTTTCTAACCAGAACCTTTTCTCTACTGTAAAATTGTATAACTTTGGATTTGGTTCATTTATTAATCATATTAGGTTTCTTGAGAATAACAGAATTCTTTCTCTTAACTATTCTATAACTAACTTGAATGATTTTATTTTTTGTTCTTAGTAAGATACCACTTTCAGACTATAACTTCTGCCTGTTACAGGCACCTCTAATTCTATCTTCATTATCTTTACTACCTTTTGAGTATTATCAACTTTTCTTAAGTAAAAAATTGTTTCTCCAAAAGGGTAATCCAATATGCTTTCTTGAACTATACTCACTAGTAAAATATCACTTTCTTTTACATAGATAACAGATTAGATTTTCTTCTTTAAAACTTTTACTTTTCTCAGATCTCTAGATCATTGCACTGCTGGACAAAAGAATTATTGCAGTAATGGAACTGCTTTTGGTGAAAATTGATGGCCTATAAAATACATAAATTGGGTGTGTGCTTGAAGAGTTTGCTAAAGGACTAAAATGTAATCTCCTAACTGATTTTGCAAACCTGTCAAGAGATGAAAGTGCATGCTTAGCACTTGGAAATAAGACTGCATCTGTGCAATCTGAACTATAGAGATACCACTTATATAAAGCATTAATGTAGGTAATTGGTATTGGTTTATATACAAGTAATTTGAAGTTTTTATTCTATTAATTTTTAAAAAATATCATGCTACTATTCTAATACTCTCATGTTTACTTCCTAGCAATTCAGTCATTAGGTTCAAACTATCAACTGTTGTTATTTTTAATACTACCTCTTATTCATTCTTATTAGTCACTACCTGTCTTGCCAAATATACATAGACTATGTTTTTTAAACTAAAGCTCTATCCATCAAACTTCCTCTCTTGCACTATTCATTACATTTCTATTGATTATGCTGCTTTACCAGTTTATGCTTTATTTATACACTCCTTTGTTTAATATCTTTTAGCATCAAGAAACCAAAATTTACATCATATCCTGAAGTTTTATTCTTCTACATAGAATTTGAAAACAGTTTTAACTAGTCAACTCTACTTTCTATAAGTTTTTATTTCTTTTTCTTTCTTTAATACTATTTGTTACATCCTATTATTTGCCTACTAAAAACCCTCTAGATCTTCTAAAAAAGTGTTTTCCTAACTTTATACATATTGCAAGCATATATTTTTCTTTTTCTAAATGTTCTAATCTCATCTACCAACATTTCTAAACTTGTTTGACTCCTTCTTTTCTTTAATACTCTAGACATAATCTCTTGTTTCTAACCCAATTCTGATAAACCATCCCTTGACAAATGAATCTCAAGGCCTCTAATGATAATTAACTGAGATTTGACTCTAAGCTTGTTTGCATCATATTAGAAGTTATAGGATTATTTAATAAAATTACAATTTCTGAATTCTTGATAGTAGTTGTCATTAAACTCAACTTCTCTTTTTTTTTTGTTTTAAAAAATAGGCTATTATTGCTGAATTTGAATTTTATACAAGTTTTTTTCAGGAAGTAATAATGCTAAATATAATCTGTTTCACTTTCTGTTTTAAAAAGTCAAGATCACCACTATGACATAACAAGAAAAACTTTATTTATATAAGGAAAAATAACTATTTATCATGTATATATTAGAAGTTAAAGATTAATAAAAATTAGTACAGAAGTTTACAAAAAAAATAGACAAAGTCAGGTTAACAGAAAAAACAAAAGTATTATAATTAGGAGAAAACCCATTCCTTTAAATATGATCTATTGATTTTCCAATCAAAAATATTATGTAATTACATTATTATTAAACTAAACTCTAATAATGTAATTATATTAATACTATAATAAACTCTATCAATAGACTCATTATTTCTACACTAAACTATAATGATGCAATTATGTTGATATTATAATAGACTCTACCAATAAACTTTAATCAATTACTGATAGCAATTATTACATATTTATGTAATCTTATTATAAGTCTAACAATTGCTTAGACAATTACTATGTAATTTTATAACTACTAAGTACTCTAGTTATGGTGAAACTGAAGTGTCAGGTTATATAATTTCTGACCATCCTAATCTGAACATGCAAAATGATTATTACTTTGGTTAATCAAATTATTTACAAAGATAAAGACCTAAACAATGGCATTTTGTAAAATAATCAATATTGAGTACATGAAAGTGAAAACCTGAAAACTAATTATAATAAATCATTAAATCAGTTTCCAGATTTCACTCTTACACACTTATTTCAAACCAAATTTATGTTTTAATAAAATATTTTACTATTATAAAATTTTGAATGTTGTTTTATAAAACTAAATATTTGTTAAAGACATAATTCCTGTTACAAGATTATTATTTAACTGGTATGAGGATATTATCACCTTAAATTCTCTTTAAATACATTTCAAGTTTACCTCAAATTTGAATAAATCTAAGTAATTCACTTTAGATTTCTGCATTTATTATTGAATTAACTGCAGAATTTTTTGATTATATAAAAATAATATGATAACTAATCTTTATTAAATTAATATTTTTTAATCTTATAATTTTTTAAAAAAATAAACTAATCAAACAGTATAAAACAAAAATTGTATAAATCCAAAAAACCATCATTTTATAAATAGTAAAGCATATTAAGTAAAATTATACTAAAAAAAATTTGGTTTGCTAATACTTATCTACCATTTTTCAATTAAAAAATAAAATTTAAAATAATGTATAATAAAATTTAAAAGCTCTAGTCTTGCCACCAATTAAGAATGCCATAACATAATTTCCAGATCTCATAATTTCTTTTTTTGAATTCTGAGTTTTGGAAACTTAGTTATATTAAGGTTATATTATATATTAGAATATTTATATGTAAACAAATTAAAACTAGAATTTATATAGTATAAAATTAAAAATTAAAAAAGATCTACAATAGTAAAATATAATTCTTACCAAACAACTGGGCATAAGCCACAAATGTCTGAATCTACATAGTAAATTGAATAATAGAAATATATTAATAAAATTATTAGAATATATTGAAATCTATAATATAATATAATAGAAATAGCAGAGTTATAAGATGCAGTATAAATATTATAATTAATATGGTAAAATGAAAATTAACTAAATAATTGAAACATAGTATAATTAAAATAATTAACAGAACAATTGAAATGTGGTAGGAATAGGATAAATAGAAATAGTGAAAATGTAATATTAAGAGATGTAATAAAAAAAATAGAATAATCAAAAATGTGAAAACATTATATTAGGAAACATGGTAAAAATCAGATAATTAAAAGATATTATAAATGTAAGATAATTGGGAGATTAATAGAAATAGAATATTAAGAGATGTGGTAAAATATAATAAATTCTAAAAAGCTTATTAAAGAAAAAAAAATTATATAAAAAAAAGTTTTTTACAAAGATGCAATTAAAAACTTTTGCTTTGTAAAACAATATATAATAAAATATATCTGTTATCTCAATTACAAATTTTTCAGAATTATTATATATTAAAAAAAAGTAAACTTTCATTAATATATATAAAATATGAGTAACAAAATTCTAGATGAAGGTAAATTTATTTAGTTTTATTAGAAATTGTCATGATTCTTATAATAGACAAAATAAATATCTTTTTTAATAAATTTAATACAAATTTTTAAAAAAGAAATGTGTAATGATTGTCATACTCTAAAAAACAAAAATGATTTCATTTGCTGCCTGTTAAATCAAACTGAGTATGAAGCTTTTGCAACCTGCAATCGATATTATGAAAGATGCAAAAATAAAAACAAGTAATGGATTTGAATCCAATATCAGTAAAAAAAGTAAAGCTTTTAAAGACTGGCCTTAGTACAGAAATCATAGACAATACTTTGAGTACTAATGTTACCAATAATTTTAAAAATCCTAAATTATTTTTTGGATAAGAAGCTTTTGAAGAGGATATAGCAAACCATCTACAAGTAAATAGTACAAATAATGCTAAAAATGATTACTATAATACTAATAATAGTGGATTTCTATAGTATTGATGAAATAGAAGAGTTTATAGGCATAAAATTTCATGAATTAGAAAATGACAATGAACCTAAACTTGTAAAATTTGCATTTAAAATTGAATTGGATTCCATACTTGCTAAATATGTTAATTGGAATCACCAGTTCAAATTACTTGATTTAGAAGCAGTCAAGAATAATTTTTACCAACTTTCAAAGATAATCATTAGTGCAATTGAGTTTGGATCTAATTACTATTAGGAAATATGTAAAATATATTTAAATTATAATAAAGGTAAATTTAATAGTTACATAACAATTTATCTTGGATGTATGCAGCAAGAGGACTATCAATAGCAAAGAACTAAAGATCAACTGGTAAAATGCAAAAGTGAAGCATAAACTCTAATAGATAAATATGCTTGTAATAAAAAAATTACACTTATAATTGACTTTCAAAAGCAGTGTATCCTAGTTCAAGAACAGCAACTGGAGGCATACCCAAACTCAAACTATTAAAGAATTCAATTTTCTATAAAAGCAAAAGAGTGAATAAAAGTAAATATTAAATATAATTTACAAACTCCTAAAATTTACAAAGGTCTCTGTAATGAAGGGTATATAGATCCCAAAGTGCATACTGTAGAGCAAACATATTATTGGGTATCTATTTTAAACAAGAAAACTTATATTATAAATAAAAAAAATCAGGTTTTATCAACAAAAGAGTATATTGAACAGCCCAAATTCATATCAAAAGAATACAAACCAATTTATTATTGTGAAAATAACTTTGTAAGAGTTTTCAGATTTGTAACATCATTGTTAATTCATAACAATATTAAAGATATAAATGAAATTATAGTGAATTCTATATTCAAAATGAACTAAGAACATTTTGAGCTTTTTGTTGTAAATGTCAATTGTGATGGATATAGTATGCTTTTAGCATACTTGTATTTTTTAATATTAGATAATACTGAACTAATGCTTAATGATCCTAAAAATAAAATAAACACTAGAGTACAAGTGTTATATGAGTTTTTTAGTAATTTTAGAAAAATTGGACTAGTTCCTGTATTTGTACTTATAGATAAGAATGCTAGTAAAATATTAGCTATAAGTGAGGCATGATCATGGATTACCAATATTCAGTTGTGTTATTGGCATCTTGAGCATGTCATAAGTTGATGACTAAAAGATAAAAAAGCTAAAGCAACTGGATATACCAAAATAAAAACTACTAAAACTTATTAGCAATTTGAATTTATTGATCTGAATTGAATACCTAATGTAAGTGCTGAAGTTCTTTGTCCTGAAGATTCTATTAAAGAATTTTTAGAAATAATAAAAAAGCATGCAAATATGCATCTACTCATCCCTATAGCCAAGAATATCTTTTGGAGTTTAGCTAATATTTTTTATAATTGTGTTGAAAAAGCCTATTTATTCTATCATAATTGTAATCTTAATAAATTTTGGAGTTACCTATAGGTAAATTGGTATAACAAAAAAGATTGAAAACTTTTTGCCTGATCAGCATATCCAATAGCTATACCACTAGCATGAACTATTATGATTATTGAAAATTATTGGCAGGTTCTTAAATATAACTATATGTATAATTATAATTGACCAAGTTTGACTACCTTATCCAAATTCTTGTAAAACAACTAATATCTACTTTTGAACTTAAACCAAATTAATTTGATGGTAATAGAACTTTTCTATCATGATAGAATAGTTTTAAGCATGATTGGGATAAAGCTGCAATTGCAGAAGTTTAGCCTGATATAGATGAAGCTTATTATATTAATGTTAGTAACTGGGTGTGTTCATGTTCTGTATATTTATGCAACCATTATCTTGTTTGTAAACACATTATGGCTAAAAAAAATAGTATTTATTTTTGATCTATTTTTATAGAAGCAACATGCAGACATAATTTTTCTTTAATTGTTTTTGGAAAAAAACAAGATACCAGCAATTAGTTCAATAAACAACACTTAGATTAAATATGAGATAAATATAATAAATGATTCTAATAATGAAGAATGTTCTATTATTAAACATCTTCAAAGTGTATCAGTGATATTAGAACATGCCATCATAGAAATAAGATGAACCAAACTCTATAAATATAAAAAACAATAAATACAGCATTAGCTTTATATGAATGAGAAATAAATAATGATAATTTTATAGATGCTTTTGATAACTTGATGAAACTATTAATAAAAAAAATTAATAAATATCAAGTAACATTACAAACTCATAGCCAATAAAAAACTTGGAAACAAGATGGAAAGCTTGCATTTTAGCTTCACTAATTCATATTCAATATAGTAAATATAATAGAGTATTTTCTAACTCATTAGATTTAACTTGTAAACATTTATTTTCTATTACTTCTTAATAATTTATTTTTTTTTATTTATATAATAAATGTATTTGTATCATCTTTACATATCATTTTGTTCATAGTGACTTTACTATAGAACTCAAAGGCTCAATAGGCTTAGTATATATTTTGTATTCATAATTATTGACTTCGCATAATAATGATCAACTTTAAATGTTTCTTCAGAATCACCTATTTTAGAATTCTATGTTAATAAATATTATATAAACTTGCTAGATCTTTTTTTTTTTTTTGTTCTGTTTTTTTGTAAATAAAAGATAATAAACATATTGATACAAGTATTATTTTACATTACCTTAGAAGTTATTGATTTAAGCTCCATTTTCATACATTTACACAAACAAAAAATATAGTACCTTTTTTCTTACAAAAAAAATGTTAGTAACCATAATTATGCTAATTAACCATTAGTTAACACTCTAATACAAGTTAGACAACAATTAAAGTAATAATTTATTTGAGTAAGGCATAAGATTCTTGTCAAATACATATATGTTTGCACTTATATAGTTAAAGAAAATTTTTCAATTTTTATCAATCTTACGCGTTTTGATTAGCAAAGATCTGCAATGTCATGACAGGTGACAGGCCGGGATGGTCGGAAATCACATGACCCGACACTTCGACTTCGCCATGGCTAGGGAACCCATAACCACTACCTCACATGATCTTACCAATAATCGTTCGATTTAGGATCTACACTCCGTGTTCGATTCGAGACAAAATGCTGCTCCGATACTTTCGTATCGGGCAGCTAATAGAATGATAAATAAATAAAAAGTTCTACATAGAAATGCAGACGGGGTAAAACAGTCACCCAAAAAAGTTTCGGGCATCACGTGAAAAATATATCGATCACTAAAAGTTCATGTAAAAAATCATTTTTCACCGATTTAAACCTTGTGATAATAAATAATACGTTTATTGAGTTATTCGAAATAAATAAAATGATTAATTTATTAATTATCGTTTAAATTTTTTTGTTTTTATTTTTTTTTTAAGCTACATGGATTTTGTGCTCGACATATTTGTTACGTGATATTCGAAACTTTTTTGGGTGGCGATTTTACCCCAGTCATAGAAATTGGCCCATTAATGTTAATGCAGGCCGGATGATATTTAATGCAGGCCAGATGATATGCTAATACAGGCCAAATAATCTCATATTAAAAATCCCGCTCGGGATTACGCGCGTGGCCCATCTCTGCAGAGGGCACAGTTTTTTTTTTTGTTTTTTTATAGCCGTGAAAGATATCAATTTATATAACTGATAAAGTCTCGATAAAATGGATTCAATCATATCGAGTACCACTTTAATTGCATTTGATATTTTTTGTGTGCTAATAATTTTGCTAGTGTACATAGAATCTGAGTGTTTTGGTGATATAATTGGCAATTTTTCGATTATTTATCTGCATCTAAGAATTGCTTTTTAATATCATCTTCCTCATCACTATCATAATAATAATCATCGTTATCATTGTCACTTCTATTATATTCCATGAATTTATTCCAATCACGAAATTTATCCCGAACTTCATAAGTATCAGACCGTTTTTGTGGATCTAATCCATACATTGTTTGGCTAATTTAATATAGCAATTAGGAGTTCCAAAAGCAAATTTTGGTCGTAGTCCATTGCAAATCTTTATTGCAATATTTATATCAACTTCATAACCATAAAAAGGTCTTTATTTAGTTAACATCTCTGACATGATAATTCCAAAGCCATAAATATCTGCAGCTGATGTAAACTGTTGGCCTGATAGAACTTCTGGAACGACGTAGGGCATGACTCTATAAATATCGCCTGATACATTTTCATCATTCTTTCGAGATAATCTTATGAAGGTTTCCATTATCTGCATACTGCAATACCATAAAGTATACATTGGTTTCTGCATTTTGAGTTATCCATATATTGTAAGCTTATTGCCATGTAAATTGCATTTCATATGATTGTTAAATTCAATATTTTCAATATTTATAGTTATCAAAAGGAATCCATTCAATCATTTCCTTATACGAAATAGCTAAGTTGAAAGTCTTTCATATAGTCATCAATATCCTTATTTCTACTTGTTCATCCTTGGATTATCTTGTCGGGATCACATGTTTGACATCATGTATTATTCGTGTTATTTTCATTACAATATTCACAATTTCCATATTTAAATCACGACAAGAGAAAGAAAGATAAGAGGAGTAATAAGAGGGAGAGGAAGAGTAAGGATTAGGAGAGAAAGAATCTTTCGCAATCCAATCAACGAATTTATCACTATCATAATCCACGCCGATGCTATATTGGTAACAACGGCTGTTTTAAAATTTTCCTTAGAATCTCCTTTTTTAGCTGATTTTGATAATATATAAATGCTTTATGCTTGTCTATTTCAACTCCAATTCCCAAATAATAACAATAGCCAACTTGATGCATTCCGTTAGAATTATTCATATCCGCAGATTTTTTATAACGGATGAATGCCTGATTTTCATCTTTTTCAACTCCAAGTCAGATCATTCCGTCCGAACCACCTATCTCAGCATGCTCTTGGCAATCAATAAAATTCTACGTAGCCATTGGATCCGGTTCCATAATTGAGGGTCCTGCTACATCGTTAAATCAAGATTTCAAGGCCAGGTCCGAATCAAGAAACCTCCCTCCTCAAATCCTAGGTCGGTTACATGGTTATTCATTCCATACATGTTCATATTTTCATCATCGTCATATTTGATACTGTAATATTTGATATGGTAATATTTTTGCTGTATATCATTCTTTTTTGTGGTTTGTATATTTAGGTTGTATGTATTTATTATTATTATTATTATTATTATTATTATTATTATTATTATTATTATTATTATTATTATTATTG
>CAJVQA010004772.1:0-17106 GCA_910591915.1 Cetraspora pellucida
CATCTCTTGTTTTACCAAACTGCCTTAGAGAGAAGGGTATAGTTTTTTACAGACTAAGGAATTATACTTACCTCTTGAACACCACTATAAACCTGTAAAGGATCCCTGTAGCTGTGTTGTTGTTATAGTACTGCTGTTAAGAAGGCCACAGTACTGTAACAGTATATTCTTTTATAATAGTTCATAGAATTATATTTTCAAAAAAGTCATTAATAAAAGTTAAAAGACCAAAAAGGTCATCTTAATATTAAAAAAAAATTATAATATTATATAAATAATAAGATAAATAATTAAAAGATTTAAATAGATAATTTCCTAATAGATTATAGATATGATATCTAGTATAAAACTCTAGAATGAACTACTTAAATAGACAATCAAAGTTGTACATATAACTAGTTATACTTTCATATCTGTATAAAATAGTTTTAATAGCTAATCTTAATAAAAGTTAATAAAGTTTTGTTATAAAGTATAATTTTTAATAAAAAAAATTACTAAAAAACTAGAAGAAACTATAAGAAATTTTATAAGAAAATTGCTATAAAATCTAAAGATAAAGAAAATTAATTAGTAAATTTAAAAAACAGAAAAAAATTTAATAATACAATTAAATTACTAAAAAAGCTAAAAGACTACAAAAAATTTTATTAAAAAATTATCAAAAGATCTAAAAATAAAAAAATTAATTATTAAAATTTAAAAAAACAATAATTATAATTATTAAAAAAGCCAAAAAACTAGAATATTACAAGAAATTTTATTAGAATTATTGAAAACTTAAAAAAGAAATTAATTAGTAAAATCTGAAAAAACAAAATAAATCTTAATAATACAATTAAAATTATTAAAAAGTCAAAAGACTAAAAAAAATTATAAGAAATTTTATTAGAAAATTAAAATATCTGAAAACAAAAATTTATTTAATAAATTTTAAAAAAATAAAAAAATTTATAACAATACAATTAAAATTATAAGAAATTAAAAAATTTTACTAAAAATCAATAAAAAATCTAAAAACAAAGAAAATTTATTAATAAAATTTAAAAAAATAAAAAAATTTAATAATATAATTAGGGTGTAATAACCTAGTAAAGTAGTTAGGTTGTCAACTCTCCTAGTAGATTGGGTATTCAAATTCTATTGATAATGAAAATTTAGATAATTACTTATATAATATTTGTATTATAGTAACTGTTACTAATAGTTGGGTTAAGATACTTGTAATAACAGTTGCACTAGCATGACTGGCAAGTCATGAAGCATCTGTATAATTTGTTATACAGAAGAATGCAAACTGACAAATCAAGTAGTACAAATATTAGATAAGTCTTTGTGATCATGTAAATCTGTTAAAATTAAGTAACAAGAAGTTTATTTGAGAAAATCTAAATAAAAAAATAATCAGATCATAAACAACTTTACTGTAAAGACTAGTTTGAAGAAATAAATACCAAGATTATAATACCTAGTCATAGTAGTTAAATAGACAAGAATCTCTAAGTTAGAAATTTTAGATATACAACCAACCAGATTATCAAAATGAATCAGAGAAAAAGAATATTGAACTGACCTAATATACCAATAAACTGATCATAATCCTACATAAGTTATCTAAATTAAAAGTTTATTAAAAAAGCTGAATAAACAGCAGAGATATACTAAAGTACTAGAGTTATATTGTAAAGTAAATATTAAGATCTATATGAACTCTACAAAAGTACAGTGATTTGATAATTAAGTTCTAATTGCAAATAATAGTTCTGTCATAGTAATATCTAGATTATTTGTAAAAATAAATACAGAAGACTCTGAGGGGTTTATTTTGAGAATAAATTAATCCTAAGATTGAAATAATGATCTGGGTATCTGAGTATAACCCAGTAAATTAATACAGTTTACAGATTCAAAAGGTTTAAAGTAAAACACCCAAGCAGGAGTATTAAATATAGCAATTGGTAAAAAACTTTCAAGCAGACTCCTTAATAGGTAATATAAAAAAGTTACATATATAACCAATTGTACTCTCTTCTGTAGTGGTTTATAGAATCATATTACCAATAAATTGTTAATAATAATCAAAAAGACCAAAAAGAGTCATCTTAATATAAAAAAAAAACAATAATAATAATACAATTAAAATTATCAGAAAATTAGAAAATTAAAAAAATTATAAAAAATTTTACAAGAAAATTACCAAAAAACCTAAAAACAAAGAAAATTAATTAGTAAAATCTAAAAAAACAAAATAAAAATAAATAACATAATTAAATTATTAAAAAAGCTAAAAGACCAAAAAAAACATAAAAAATTTTATTAAAAAATCATTATAAGACCTAAAGATAGAAAATTAATTAATAAAATCCTAAAGAATAAAATAAAAAAATTTTCTTACAATAGTTGTTAAATCATTAACTCACTAGTGCTAGATTTAAAGACAAGAATCATTAATAGGAAAACATTGTATGAAATTTTCTAATGTTATTTTTAGATTATAATTTTGAATAATCACATAGTAAGCTGCAGTTTTTAAATCTAATTTACTTAAAATTGTTTATATGGAAAAATGTTTTTTTCATATAAGACACTCCATATTACAATTGAGCTGCTTTTGCATAACACATGATTAGCACCTTGATCATCTTAATTGCAATATATATATATAAGTAAAAAAAAAGTAACAAAAGAAAAGTAAAGTAAGCACAAAGTTGGTTACATATGTACATAATAACAAATGAATAAATAAATAAATAAATTAAAAAAAAATCAAACCAACCATAATTATGCATCAGGCATAGCCAAGTGTCATCCTAAACAAGCCATACCCATACACATCACAGCATAAACACAGTTTTAGCCCAGTTTATCAGCAGTTATTTTACTGACACACGCAGGTTCCAAATATACGCGTTATGTTCTTTCGTTTTATCTCTGTCCAAGTTCTTTGTAAAAAATCTGGTTTCATTTAATAAAGAAATTGGAAATTTACGCTTCATTGAAATTGTGTCAAGTTTGTAAATCAGGGTTCTACCACAAAATCTCGACAGGCCATAATACTGACATCACGCGATATGACAATTAAACATTTAACTCTGACAATGAATGTTAATGTGATTACTAATCTTTAAATATTGATTGTCACGTCTGGATATTGTAACACTATCAGGGATTGTTTAAATACCCTACCTAGGATCGGCCATTTACTATTTAATTTAATTTGACAAAACTGACGGTGGGCGGGTACTTTAACCAATTAATAACGATAATTATCTGGCTTTAGTAAAAAGCGATAATTATCTGACTTTAGTAAATAAGAAGCTTTAGTAATACGATTATGGAAATATATGGTAATTGGGTTAACCAAAGAGAAAATTGCAAATCCAACATTAACATTGATTTATCATTCTTCTCTGGTGGATACAAAAGTCATGGGTTTGAGAACCAAAGATATGATCAGATTTTAAGATTTTTTGATTTATTTTATTTTATTCTTTTTTTTTTTGGTCGTTAATGATTAAAATCGTTATGAATTCCTATTGAAAGATAGTTGACCAAATATTTTATGTACGCCCACAAAAAATTAATCAAAAAATTCCTCCCCAACGTGATTTAATCCTAACCTTAAAGATTTCATTACACCTGATCTTTCGGATAAAAATCATGGGGGGATTTTTGTAAATCACATGAGGATCATTATTTTTGACGTTACACGATTTATCAAAAATCAAAAAGATTATAAATCGAACTAAAAAACGTAAAGTGGATGATCTTCCTTTTTATCATTGCTTCATCTTGGTATTCAGAGGTAGTTTATCTTTCATTTAGTCAACTATTTACGATTGGATGGTTAAAATTTTCATTTAGATGAAAGGATTAATAAGCAAATTAATTAAATAATTTCAATTAATGTTTTTTTGTTATTTGGAATACACGCCCATCATCATCAAATAATTAGTCCAAAAGAAAGGACTAAATTATGGGTGGTACGTATTAAAGATTAAACATTTTCAATGGAGAACTCCGTTGTAGATATGATATTAATTCAAAATCTATGAACTTTTTTTTTTTTAAAAAAAAAAAAGCGTACAAGTATCTTGAAGAACTTTACAAGAAGAAGCAGTCTGATGTTCTTCGTTTCTTACTTCGTGTAAGATGCTGGGAATACAGGTAGTCTATCCTTCCTACTCTATCCTACACTCATCTTCACACTGGCGTGAAACTTTTTAGGCATGAAATAAAAATTTTTATGTCTCTCGATTTGATAACGGGATAGCAAAAATGTGAGACATAAAAAGTATTTCATTGCCAATGAACCAAAACATAATATAAATTATTAAAATGAATATCCCGAACATGGTACGTTTTTCCCACTTGTGCCAAAAATGGAAATTAAATAATGTAGACAGTTGAATGTTATCCATCGGGCATCCCGCCCATCTCGTCCTGATAAGGCTCGTAGATTAGGATACAAGGTATGTTTAATACCTTTTTTTTTTAAAGTTAAATCATTTTATGCAATTGCTTAATTTAACTATTACTTTGACTTTTGTTATGTTTATAATTAAGGCAAAGCAAGGATACGTTATCTATCGTATCCGTGTACGACGTGGTGGACGTAAACGCCCTGTGCCTAAAGGTGCTACTTATGGTAAACCTGTGAATCAGGGTGTAAACCAACTCAAATATCAACGTTCCCTTAAGGCGACTGCTGAAGAACGTATTGGTCGCCGGTGTAGCAATTTACGTGTTTTGAATTCATACTGGATTAATCAGGTTATTCTTATTTATTATAATTATATATGTTTTTACATGATGTATCTTTTTTCTTAATGATATCTTTATTCTTAATGATATCTTTATTATAGGACTCCACATATAAATATTATGAAGTAGTTCTTGTTGATCCTAACCATAAAGCAATTCGCCGTGATCCAAAAATTAATTGGATTGCTTCCTCTAAGCATAAACATCGTGAAGCGCGTGGTCTTACCAGTATCGGTAAGAAGAATCGTGGTATAGGAAAAGGTCATCGCTATAATAAGACAAAGGGTGGTGGTCGCCATGCTAGTTGGGTTCGTCGTAATACACTTTCTCTTCGCCGCTATCGTTAGGCCGTTTGTCAATGATGTTCTCTCTTTGATAAAGTAATTTTTACATACAAATGTGTATTCATTGTATATTCAATAAAGAGTCTTTGTCGGCGAGTCATTATCATTTTCTCATCGCTTGGTAATGAATATGTAACACAGAATCATAAATGGAGATACAGTCGCACCCCCCTAAGTGCAAGTACTATATATTTTATTCTCTATAAGTGCAAACCCCTCTAAATGCAAAATTTTTAATTTTTTTAACTATGGTCCCGACGGGATGCACTTAGGGAGATGCGACTGTATTTGTTTGTGATAAATTTTTGTTTTGTTATACTGGTGTGAGGAAATAACCAAATAGATAACTATGTTTTTGTTTTCAAGTAACCGACCGCGACAGGATTTTTCGCAAAGTTTATATTAAAGTTAACAATAATAATGGCAATTTTGGTTATAGAATTCTATTATTCTATGGACTTATCTTTTAACGCATTATGAGTCATTCTTTGTTTCACTGGAAATGAATGGTAAAAATGTTGGCGGGGGAAAGTACGACTATAAAAAGGTGACACTGTATTAAGAGATTATTATGTAATTATTAATAAAAACTAATTTAGTAGCTTCCTGATATATACATTTTGTTAAATATTTTATATTATAAATGTTATCTATACATAAAATTTATGAATAATTGATTTTATTTTGTAAACATAAGTGTTCAACATGATGTAAATCTAAAGTCCCTTTCAACATTCCTGCAAATTCTTTGAGAATATTACACGTATTTTCAACACCATCTTTAGTGGTTAGACTTGATATAACTTCAACAATAAAATTATCTTTATTATCAAATGGTTTTATAGAAGTTATATCATGCCGTTTCTCTAACTTAATTAAAAAATAAAAACAAGAATTTATAATTGAAACTTTTATTTTTAACACAAGATAATCAGTTACTTACAATTAGAATTTGTGTAATAGAAATTTTTAATGCATCTCGGTATGTGAATAAATCACCCTTTTTAACAAATTCAAAAGCAAACCTTTAAAATTTGAATATTTACGGAATCATTAGTATTGATGTAAAAAAATATTTTCTAATACTGTATATATTATTCCTAACTTACTTGTATCCAAGAACATTCATGAATTTAAGTGCATCTCCATTAAGAAATTTTGAATAAAAGATAGGTCTAACAGTAAAACTTCTATTTGTTTCGGGATGACCAAGTTGGCATAATTGCCTGCAATGAATCAGAAGCGTAGTGAAAAAGTTTCATGACATTTGCCCCTTTTTTTTAAAAAAAAAAAAATACGAGAATTCAATAACTTGATACGTACATACCATTGACGTTTATCTAGATCCTTTTCGTTAACCGGCGATTTCAACCTTAATAGAACATCATCATTGCGCGAAGGTCCTTCGAGTGTTTGGACTGTTATAAAGTATCACCCGAGAATGAATAAAAAAAAACAAAAATAAAAACAAACCTGAATCAGGTTTATTATCAAAAAAAAAAAGACTTACTTGCGGGTGTAAATCCAATTTCGTGTTCAAAAGTCGATATTGGTTGTGTACCACATATTCCAACTAGTCTATCAAAAAGCCTTGACTTTAAATTGCCAGAAATTCGACCATGTAAAGAACATTCGTAATGTGCTGCTGTCATTTTTTTTATTAAAGATGAGCAATCAATCAATGTTTCAAATATACACGTGCGTAACAATGGTAGCTCCCAATTTAGTTAGAATTTGTTTTGATTGGCTATAGCAGATAACGATAATTAGGTTCCTCAAATCCAAATCAAATCAATTTGAATTTGATCAAATATTTGATTCAAATATTTGATTCAAATATTTGATTAGAAAAAAAATTTAAAATATTGATCGATAGATAAAACTTAATTTACGAAAAAATTTATTATGCTAATCGATCTCGAGTTCTTAAGTAAAAATGTTAGTAATAAAAATATCCTGATCCGTTGGGTATTAGTGGAAACGAAGTTTCCGCTTGTACACATACGGTCAGGGTATTTTTACTAAATACCCAGTGATCTTGATATAGTGATCGGGGTATTTTAAACATAACCATTACAAATTTAAAGTAAAAAAAAATTGTGAATGGTACATTATGCACCCGATATGTACCATGGAAATATCCGCACTTTAGACCGCGAAATACGGGGGTCACTTAAAGCGTAGTACATAACATGACTACCTAGCCAATCAAATCCCTAACCCTAATATTAATCAATATCGGGTAATCTCGTGATGTACTACGCTTTAACCTCCCCCGAAATACGGTAATTCAATATATGATCTACATACTGCATAAATTACATAATCCAATAACCTCACTCCACTTTAGTCATGTTGTGGGTTATAATGCGGTATCTCCTGTGAAGAAATCAGCAATTATCGGCCAAAAATACGCTTATCTGGCGTAAACATTGAACGACTTTTGTGTAACTTATTCGGCCTTCTTCTAAAACAAATTTTCATTCACCTTTTAAAATTTGTGTATTGTATTAGGAGATGGCCGAATAACTTAAAAACAAAAATCTTTCGGTGTTCACATAAGACATGGATAAATGTGTTATACAACATTATGGCATATATATATTTATGCTACCATTTTATATTATACTGGTATAACCGCAGCAAGGACGATTAGAAACTTTATTGAATGTATGTACGTGATGAAAAAGAAAACTAAAATGCTTATTTTTATTTTAGACTACAAGTGAATTGGATTCTAATTACAGTGAAAAAAATGCATAAATTCGAAATTCTACGACTACATGCTTTTTTTTTTTTTTAATTCTATACTTATTTTAGTTCTTATCGGTCAACCATTGACGCGTAAAATCTTAAGTGCCATTTCGTAGGCAAAGAAAGTTGCAGCATTGGCAGGAAAAGCTCTCATCATTGTTGGACCAAAGCCTTTAGAAAATAACCGAAATATTGGAGTATTTGTTTTTCTACTATAAGAGATTAATGACTGAACACATTCTCTAGTAGATTTGAAACTATAAAAGAACATTAATTGATTATTAGATAAATGTAATCATACATTTTAACAGTTTAATAATGAGTTAATAAATTACTTTAAATTGCTTTGCATTCTACTTTTGATAACATCTTGCGGATAACATGGAATCCAACAAGCAATTCCAGCCATTCCTCCTGCAAATAACAACTCTGGAGTAGTAAGTTGGTTCTTATTTCCATTATGATTATAATTACCAATTATTTTTTTAATTCCCTCATAGGCAACTATATAAATAAATATAAGAATATATCATTGCGTATTTGTGCAAAAAAAAAAAAAAAAAATCCGTTACATACAAAAATATGTAGCAAAACTTGGGATATCACGTATTATAGTTATCGGTAAACCATGATATAGACCAGTAATTCCATTTGTTGCGTATATCCGAACTGCGACATCGAACACTCCTCGATACTAGATTAATGAAATACTTGTGTTGATATTTTTGTTGTTAACTGTAATTTAGAATTATGAGTACTTACTGGATTAGGCACAGCCGGTTTTTGATTTTTTTGTGTTTGCAATTGAACTTTTAATAATTCTACCGGCGTGTTAACAAAGGCCATAACTGAACCGGTAAGCGCACCTGCCAAACCAGTCTCTCCTGAAATAAAAAATATTAACATTTTACACCAAAGCACGCCTACGAAAAAAAACAAATATGCATAATATAATTACGTAATGTGAGATTTCGTGTTGCGTTAGCACCTCTAATTATTCGCTGAAAGCTAGAATATGTACTGAACAGGACCGCATTACTAAAAAGACAAAATTCATTAATAACATTACGAATACAAAATAGGGTTTGAACCGTTTTTTCATGTACCAAAACCGGTTCCAATCGGTTTAAACATGAAAAATAAAGTCTGTTCCAAACTCTAAAACAAAGTAAATACTGACCAAGCTCCAATTCCCATCAAAGGTGATGTAACTCCTCTGTAGAATCCAAGAAGCTAGGAATGAATTATAGTCCATTTAATAATAGAAACTTGTTAATAAGATTTTTGAAGAAAATAAATACTTACAGTTTCATTCTTTGCTATAAATTTAAAACAATCTACACCATTTCGATACATTTTACTGTTAGTTTGGAGTTGAACTTTGACTGTGTCGAAAGGATGTCCAACCACTACTTGAGCCCAACCGGCTAGAGTGCCAGCAAATACTTCTGGCGGTACTAAAGCAACAGGAGGCACTGGCGCAGCCGCCACCATAATTTCGGCTGTCATAATACTAAAGTTTTTTTCTTGTTAGAACTCAAGTTTCATTCCAACTAAAAATGAAAATAAACCATTATAAATAGTATTCACTGTTTTTGTTGCACTGAATGTAAATGGGTTATCTATCAAAAAAGATAATCTGCTAGCTCAAATTTAAAATAACGCATAAATAATAATACGTACCAATAGATCAATAGCCCAAATAATTTGTTACACCTAAATATGTTATGTATAAATAAAAAAAAAAAGATTTTATCACTTGATTTAAAAACTTTGTTAAAAGATTGGTCTGGGCTGATCTGGCAATTACTAGAGATTTCACTAAAAAACACTTATTATATTTTGTTAATTATACATAAATTTTTAGAATAAACCTTGCAACCGGCTTTTACTTTAAATTTTTATATCACTTACTGATTCAAAAAAAATCTACCCAGTATATACTTTGATAAAAAAAAAGGTTATCCAAGATATGCCAAATGTAGATCTGATCTAAATTAAATTTTGCCAAATTTGTAAATCTTAGATAACTATATCGTTATATCATATCTTCAATAGATAACGATATTAGGTATGCAGAGTTACGTCAGAGAAATCTATTCGGATTTATCAGGATCTTGTGTAACACGGAGGCCGTTAATAGACAGCTTCCCGAAAATGTTTTACATAAACCGACACTTGGAACCAAATTTTAACGATGTGCACTTAGAGAACAATAGGAAAACGTGCATTTATAGAGGTCATGTATATATCTTATATATTTGGGCTGAAATTTGAGTGTGCATTTAAAGAGGGTGTGCACTTAGAAATTTTACTGTATTTGGATCGGAAGGTCGTTTTTTACTTGCCATAGGGCGCATAAACGTGTGAATAGTGTCGTACATGCGTTTTTGATATAGATATCCAAAGCCTATTTTGGCAAACACACCCAAATTTATATAATTCATAAAATCTATAAATCTATGAGAATCAAAATCGCATTTTACATCAGTTCCGAACATTTTGCTTAGAAAAATTAAAATAAGCTATCTTAATAAAATTATTATTACTATTATTATTACTATTATTATTATTAATGGTCAAAATGATCGACGTAAACAAAATTTCACTGATAATGTACGCACTGATAATGCACGCACTGATAATGTACGTGCATCTAACTATACCAAATTTTTATTGACTAATATGTTGTTACACAGAGATGCAATAGTGGCGAAATGATTTCAATTATTTCGCCACTACGGTTTAATTTCATCTTTAGTTACACAGCAGATAAAGAAATTTGACTTTTTTTATTACAAAAAAGAGATGATTTTTAAATATGGTACATTTCCGCCAAACCAATTCTTTGAACCACATATTTTGGTAAACAATAAACTGGATCAACCAGTTTTAGCCCAGGGTAACCTAATAATGATAACCCTATAAAAAGTAGTACAAATATAAATATACAAAGATAAAATTTAGGTTACGGGGACAAAAATTTCGTATGTACCTGTAACTCCAAACAATGTATGAAATACATCCACCATGTCGCCAGGTCGATCTGCAATTCCACCAGTCTCAGGATCCTTGATAAAATTTATGTTCACATTGTAAGAAGCAACCTTTTAACAGAAATCTCAAATCATAAATAGTTAGTTACCTGAGCTGCTAGAACAAACTCGATCAACTTTTCCTTATTTATCCAGTGTAATCTACCCAAAATACTAAGCGCAGATAACACCCACCACGAATAGCATACCTGCACAAATGAAAATGACTAAATAACCTTGAAGAAATAATTATAATAAAGATAATAATAATAATCAAACCTACATCCTCGAGTTTCTCGGGTCGTCCATTAAGACCACCACTTTTCAACTGTCGTTCACAAAGCCACCATCCAAGCAAATCGGCATCAATCAAATGCAAAGAATTAACAATAGCAAGTGCACCAACACAACAAAAGACTACCAACATAATAATTACGTCAATGTATTTATTACATATAGTGTATTTCAATTTTTTAGTAATCTTAAGCACAAAAACTCACTTTGACCGGCGTGAGATTCCGCCCCTGGTGTGCTTCCAAAACCACCATCAAAATTTTTACAAAGCATAATGAATTCAATAGCTTTCTTAATATCTATAGCATCTAAACGCTTTAGCAGCGAAAGACATGAAATAGCTGAATATGAAAATCGAGTGTCTATCTCTCCCCACTCATCACCAGTGAAAGCACCAGTCTGACGATCTTGAAGAGATGCGACATCTGCAGCAAAATTATTCATCAAATAATTACATGTACTAATGTGAAACCAATTTCAGTGGATAAATAACTCTAATATTCTTACATTCTACAATCTTTTCAACATTGACAGCATCCAAAGAATCTTCAATTACTAAAATCTGAACAGCGTAAAGTGTATATAATAAATGTGGATCATGTCCTATATGTCCACCAAACCCACCTAAAATAAATGACAATTGGATTACTCACTGGTTAAATAATTCAATAAATCATCCATTGGTCAGTTTTTTAAGAGACTACCATTATCATGCTGACAAGAAACCACATACTTCACCACGTCCTCTCTATTAAGGGCGTCAACATTATTCATCAAATCTAAAGCTGTTAGGCCCCAATATACACCGCTCAGACGAAGGTGCTCGGTGAGCCAGTACTCTAAATCGTCTTTTTTCTACAAAATAGTGTTTATAGATTTTATAAATTTAATCATAAGGTCTTTTGCCAATGTAAAAATTAATAAGAGGTAACTTAATCACCGTATCGAGAGATTGAATGTATTTAACATGTAAGTCAATAAAAAGCTCGCTTGGCTTTTCCGTTTTCTCCGTAGAAGCCATGAGTTAAAACCGAAATACTACCGCTACTAATTAACGTTTTTTAAATTTTACCGATCTGCCAAAACACACCAAGTGAGGGATTATATCCATAACATACATTTTAGAGTAAACTCAAAATAAATAATTTTATTATTGATTAGCTACATCGTGTGAAGGATTAATGTATAACATTGACGGTTATCAGCTTATGTCCAATGATTTTATTGGATAGGACATCAATTTCCATGTCCTTGGACATATTTCCATTACTGATGGACGTACACGTCTTCAAATGTCTAATGATCGCTTTTAATTTTGAGGAATCGAGAAATAAATTACTTAATCCATTATTATAATATTTTAATAAAATGATCCTAATAATGTTGAATTGACAATATCACATGATTTTCAAAACTTTCTTGGGTGGCGGTCTAACTTTACAGTAAGTTACCAAAGTTACAATTAATCATTTTAGTGTGAAATGTAACTTACCATTTTGGTTACTAACCAATAAATTACGGTAATTTTTACAACCGCATGTAACATTGTCAGTTCAGCCTTATCGACACAACTATGACCAGCATTAACTTTATAACTGCCACTCAGATTATATGAGGCAGAGTACGTAGGTAATTTAACGTAATGCAGGCCAACTGATCTTCAAATCTTTAATTGATAATTCTGATCTTTGTAGTTTTATTTTATTATACTTTTTCCAACGAATAATGTTTTCTACAACTCTTCGTACATTTGGGACAGTTGCCACTAAAAGTATTACTCGCCAAATCCCTCGAGTACCAGCTGTTCGAGCCTTTTCTGTTTTAGGACCTCGTTTTGGTGGTAAGAATATATCATTACACACTAGTATCATCATAAGCTGTCTTGTGTAATTTTTTATTAAAGGAAGCCATTCTTATTATTTTATGCAACTCGGCAGTTACCGAGAAATTCTTTTTTTTGTCAATGAAAATATAATAATTTTTTCTTAAATAAAAAATTATTTCAGATGTTGGCCCTAATTTTTTCGGTCCTGGTGCAAAATCCGGTACTGTACCAACTGATGCTGAACAGGCAACCGGCCTTGAACGTCTTGAATTGCTTGCTGCTCTAGAAGGCAAAGAATTGTTCGAAACGAAGCCTTTAAGTATAAAAAAATTTGGTACAAAAAAGGATCCCGTTATGGTTAAAAGTGTTGATCCTATCCGTTATGTAGGTTGTACTGGTACGTATATTAAGTATACAATAATTTAATCTCAAAAAATTTTCAAATTCATATGTATTTAAATTTATCTTTTTAGGGTATCCTGTTGATTCTCATGAACTCTTATGGATTACTGTGGATAAAAGTCATGAAGTTGATCGATGCCCAGAATGTGGTCAGGCTTTCAAACTTAATTTTGTTGGTACTGAAGGTCATGGTCACGGTCATGGTCATTAGGGATGTTAAAAATCTTGAATTGATTTTGAGTCGACTTAAGCCGAGCTTGTTCTAAAATTAATAAATAATAATTGATATAATAAAAGTGGTTTTTAATTATACTGATGATAATTTATACATTAAACTAATCCGCTTTTAACTATTTAATTGTTTTTAATCATTATGAGTCACAGGATTATTCTCAAGCCTAGTTAGAACTCGATTCCTGGAACAGAGTCTGTTTAATCGAATATTTGACATCCCTAATGGTCATGAGCTAGAATGAACAATAAAAATGTACATATGGCAGTTAATATAAATAATTATACAATGGAGTCTTTTGTATAATGTCATATGAGACTGTACAAAGTGAATAAGACTTATGGCTTTCTCATCTTTGAAGATAGTTATGCATTTTAGTTTGGTGGTGCACCGATAGTTGAAGAACTACCTAAAGGATTTTGCGCAACAACCCATTAGATTGTATAATGAGAATTAAAGTAAATCAAGGTTAAGATCAGGGTAAGCCAAACATTTAAAGGAATACTTGTTTTTTAGAATCTTGCAAGTTAATTTCATAGGCAAAATCTTTGAGTTACTAGCGATTACTAGTGATTTTTTAAAAAATTTTTAAATTTGCGTCATCAATTTAATTGGTAGTTATAGTCGAAGCTAATGTTATAAATTGTCGCAATTATTGACTGTCGCGGATCATAATGAAATTAAAATGAAACGAGGGATTTCTATTTGACCCTCTAAAAACCACTTATACTTGTTTATTATAAATTCTACCCCCAAACACTAATGCTAACCCTTAAAAAATACTAAAAAAATGCACCTCAAAAATTTGTATTTTTAAGTGGCTTGTCAATTGACATCACCTATTTCATTTTAATCCGTCACATTGACTAATTATTTTTCCAGTTGGTTAACTAGATTGAGTTGTATTAATAAATAAATATTGTATTTTTTTTTTTTTTTTGGTATTAAGGTGATAAATATTGTATTTTTCTATATTAGATTTTTTATATTCTATTAGATTATTGCTTTACTGTTATATATCTAATTGTTTCATGTTTTCTATATTACTTATTTTGTTAAATTTATATAACTTCTAGTTAGGATATATAATTCTATTGATCTTCTAATTTGGTTTTTTAAAGTTTTTGATATTTGTTTAGGATTTGCAGAGCTTGTATTTAGTGTTTGTAATTAATCATTATTTATCAACTTGGCTAAATCAATATTTAAAAAATAATTTAGCTAATTAAGTCAAAATCAATTATTTTTAGTTATTTTTTAAAGGTTATCAAAAATTTTTCTTATTTTTTTATTTTAACTGTATATTGAAATCAAGTTTTTTTCGCTAAATGGATTTTTTTTAATATATTTAATATTTAAATCAGAAAGGTTATTTTAAAAATAATTAACAAAACAAGATAAATTATTGTAACAGCTTATGCTAAAACTGTAATAGATTTTTTTTGTTAAATTATAAATTTTTAAATCTTTTTTTGTATTTTTTTTTTATAATTAAATTAAGATTTAGAATAATATTATTAATAAAAAAGTATATGTAAATTTTAATAAATATTATAAATTTAAATAGAAACATTTAAATTTTAATATTAGCAAATTTTAGCATAAGTTGCAACAATTATTAAAAATATTTTTTTAAACTTAGTTATTTTTTTATATTAAAGTTCTTGCTTTTGAAAAAAGATTTTTATTCAAGTTTATAAAACATAGATAGCTTTAAAGACTCTTTTATATAAAAGGTTATAGCTAGCTATATATATATTTTTAAAAACTTAATTTTTTTTTTTATATTAAAATTTTTTATTTTTGGATTGTAATTGTTTTATTCAAGTTTATAGAACACAGGTGCCACTAGGGGCTTCCTTATATAGAAGGTTACAACTAGTTATACATGCACTTTTGGTGTCTAATTTAAGTAGTTTGCTTATATTTATTATATAAGTTCTATATTAGATGTTATATTTGCAAGCCAGCTAGAGGTCTTGTTTATTTAAACTCTCTGCATATGCAATTTATTTTGTATTACAGGGACATTTCAAGACTATATCTATTCAAGTTTTTGATGCTTATTAGTACCTTAAGACTACTTTATTTTTAACAGAAAACTTACTAAAGCCTTTATGTCTTATATATACTAACCTAGTTTTATATAATACATTATAGTTATCTAACACTTGCAATTATAGAAGTTATCTGTTTAACTGTTACAATACATTGTTTCTACTTTTGTAAAGTTTATTCATATTCTGGTATTTATTTTTCTGATTTTTTTATTTTATTTCTTTACTATTTAACTTTGAATTTGACAAACTCTTTAAATTTTCAATCCAGATAATCTAATATAATATATTTTTGATATTTTTTTTTTAGTAGTTTTAGTAGCCTGATTGGTTATATATTTTTCTATACATCTTGTTATTCTATTATATGTCTGTTTATTTCTTATTGATGTTTTATAAACTTCTATTATCTGATAGCATTGTCGAAAGTTTGTACTATCTCTTTACTTAGAAATTTCTAAGTAAAATTCTATCTTTTTGGTTTCTTGATCTTCTGCATTTAATAGTCTTATTGTAAGTTTGCACTAAAGTCTTATACAACACTAGTTATTAACATTTCTCTATATATATGTAATTGTAATTGTTTTTTCTTTGTATACAAAATTTTTTTCTTTATTTATTTATTGCTTTTTTTTTATATCTTATCCATATTAGACTCTTACAAATTGACTATTATTAACTATATTACTATAACTATATTTATTATATGCATTAACTATATTACTAATTAATTTTTCTAATTACAACCCTGCCTAATTAATATTATTATTGATTACTTTATTAATTCCTAATGCATAATTACAATTGATAATAGGGGTGTGGTGACCTAGTGAAGTGGATAGATTGTCAACTTCCAAGTAGCAGATCTAGAGTTCAAATCCCAGTAATGGCAAAAATTTGCAATTCTTTCTGTATTATGGCTAACTGTTTTTTATAATTGGTTAGAATAGGATATCTGTAATCCATGTTATATCAGCATAACTGGAAGGTCTAGGCACTCATATAATGTTGTATAAGAGAACACAAACTGGTACCAGATGGTGTGAACCCAAGATAAGTCCTTAGGCCATATAAATCACAGGAACCAGGTAGAAAGATGGAAGCCTACTTGGAAGACCTAAGTAGAAAGGTAACACAAACCTTCGATGATACTACTGTAAAGACTAGACTTATGAAATAGAGCTAGAACTTGTGAAACTAGGCAAATGTGCTGGTCTTTGAAGAGGGACTGGATGAACTAACCAGGTCATCAGAATTTTCAAGTTCTGGAGAAAAAGAACACATGCTGACAAACATGTAAACCAGAGATGTATGGTTTTGATCTACCTTTCTAGGCTATCTGGAATGGCAGCTTGGTGGAACTTGAATTGAATACCAAAGTAGTAAGGATATGTTGTGA
>CAJVQA010004773.1:0-17105 GCA_910591915.1 Cetraspora pellucida
GTTGAGGATGATGATCTGGTACATCTGAGATAACCAGTGATGTTAACACAGGTTACAGGTTCAGAGGGTTTAAAGTGGAAAACCCAAGCAGGGGTATTAGGTATGGCAATTGGTAGAAAACCTTCAGGCAGACTCTTAAATAGGTAATATAGAAAAGTTACATGTGTAGCCAATTGTACATTCTCCTGTAGTGGTTTATTGAACCACAATACCGATAAGTAATTAATAAAAGTCAAAAGACCAAAGAGATCACCTAAAAAAAAAAAAAAAAAAAAATCTAAGATTATTGTTATTTTTTATATTTTAAGTATAAATAATAGTTATTAATCAAATGCCTTCTTATTTTATATATAAAAAAAACATTTTAAAGATAAAAATTCTGTTGATCTTTATTAATCATGCAATTATTACTATTATTATTTTTATCGTTTCAAAGTTGAGTTTCAATTTTGATGAGTTTGGGTTATGCTGATTATAAGGTTTATCAATTTACTATTTAAATAGTAATCTGCATGGGCCTAAAATTTAAATTTTTGCCAATCTACTTGGTCTACAAAATAAAATTTATTATGTTTTTTAGAAGTTTGGCCTGCTTTTACTATGTTTTTATCTTACCAAGCTGCAATTTTGAGAGGTTTTTAATATTATTTTTAAATTTTGGCCTGGCCTATACAAGTCTCAAGTGACATCTCTAAATGGTGAGTCTGTCTGAGATAACTCGTATAATTTATAAATGGGCTTAGTCAATAAGAAGCAGTTTTATTTGGCAAGTAGAGTTAAGATCATAGATATGACTTCTTCAATCTACTTGTCTTGAACCTTTTGATATGACTTACTAATACACTAACTTTTGTATATATTATCCACTATTACTATAACCAAAATCATGGCTAGAACCTTTCTCTTGGACCTCAAATCAGAATACAATACCTACAACCGTCCATGATATGTTGGGAGAGTTGGAAAACAACTACATTAGTCCTTAGTATGTTAAGAATCAACCAAACAGGTAACAGCACACTTTACTATATCACGTGAGCAAAATCACAAGAATGATAATTATACTACTTATGCCACTAAAGCAGTAGATCAAAATGTAAGTATTTTATTATAAGTAAGAAGATATGTAATTATAAAGAAGATGGATTTATTGGAGTCATGAACTATTCTTTTCTGTAGGGTTTGAAGTTTTTATTATATACTTTTTATTACATATGCATTCTTAAAGTTATTAAATATATTATCTGTAGTTAATCTCTTTAATTAATTATATCATCTAAAACTCTTAATTTCTTAATTGCTGTATTTTCTTATTACACTCTTAACCCTTCTAGCTGCTAAAGACCTGAAATGACTTTTAGTACTTTTATGACTTTTAATACCACTAGTTAGTTACTGCGCCACATTATCCACCTCCTTCTACATGCTTCCGGGATTACAGTCTTGTGCTCACAGTTCATTCTATATATTTAATTTATTCCTTTACTTCTCTTAAGAGTTCTAAAAGTGAAGTTAACCGAAACTTCAATTGCAAGAGGCCTTAAGCTTATTATATCATTCATAGGATTTGAAGCTAAGTATTTTAATTATTATTTTTTAAATGCTTATTTTTTTTTATTTTTTGTTAATTTCATTTATGCTTCACATAATTATGATCTGTGATAATTTTTTTATCCAAATTTTTAATAATGACATTAATGAATTAGTATATTAGTATATTGAACTTTTAATATATAAGAGTTCATGCTGAATTATATTTTTTTATTACATATAAAAATAATTAGTATAATTTATATTGAAATGAAGAACAGATGCACTCTATACTATAAACATGATATATGACTTGGAAAGTATCTTTTTATTTATTTTTGGATTTTATCTAATAACTACTAATGATTTTCAGTTTTTGTACAGGATTTTTGATATTTCTAACTCTTGTGCTGCAAAAGATAAGTTTGTTATTATTATTATTATTTCAAGCTACTTTTGTGCATTTTAATTCTAACAACTTTATCTATTTTTAGGTTTACTCTCTTCATATTTCCTATTACATTCACACTGATTGTTTCTCTTCAGATTGATTGGACTTTGCAAAAAAGAGATTTGGTATTAAGAAGAAGAAAAGAAAATGGTGTAGGTAATAAATCAAGATCTAAGAATAAACATATTAAAGAAAAGTGTTTTGCTATTTTGATCTTATCATTTGCTTTTTTTGATGTACCTTTTTCCAAATTGTCTTGTTTTAGAATTGTAGGACACAGGTATTTTTACTTAATTTTGGATCAGGTTTTTTTTGGTCTTGATCATCAATTGGTCACATTCTAATATTATGTCACAATTTTATTTCTGTGATACAGTGCAATATATTCTCATTGACACACTATTACAAATAAGTGCATGTTAGATTATTGAAGTAAACATAGATATTGTACAAATATTTATCATTAATACAGATAGTTTGATTTAGTGTTCTGAAAAAGACTTTATAGGATTTATTATAAGTGCTAAATTACTTGTCATTACAAAACTATATAGCTTCTATAAGATATTTTACATCTATATTGTTATCTTTTTTCTAATTCGAGAAAACTACATTAATTTCAATCAATTTTTTTTGTAACAAAGATCAAAAAAAAAAAACCAATAGTATCTAAGCATCTAAATTAATAGATCAGTTCTTAATTTTAATTAGCAGAATATAATTTGGATGGTCAAGTGAGCTTGTCATCATAATGAAAAAAAGAACCACATATCACACTATGAACCTTTAGCAAAATTGCTGTAAGAATTGTCTCAATTAATTATAGTGCTTGTGCATGTTCTCGTTTACTAGCTAATTACATTGCAGAAGATGCTTGAGAGCACCCTAAATCTATTATTATCATGGATAAAAAATACTAGAAAGGTAACTTTAACTATAGCATCTATCTAATTTTTTAAAATGGTTCTTCTTAATTTTGTGTTAGATCAATAATCATAATGTTACAGTTTCAATATAAATATTTTATTAGCTATATTGTTCTGGCTTTGAGCTTTAGAAGCAAACTAACCTGCTATTCACACTTAGGTCAATGATTATAATGTCACTATATTTTATCAGTTATACAGTGAGATTTTGAGACAAACTAATACTTTATTTGCACAAGTTATTTAGTGATATGTATATATATATTGTTGCATAGTTTATTAAGCAATTACTACAACAATTAACACAATCTGTTAAACTGTTATTTTAATCTATTCTGTTTGAAACATAGGTATTGTAAATATATTTTTTTCTTAATTTGGGAGATGGCTAAAGCCATGTACCTACATAAAAATTAGAAACTATAAATAAATATGTATTTTTTTAAATTACAATATGCTTCTAAGGGTGTGGCAGCCTAGTGAAATAGATAAGTTATTAACCCTTAAATAGTAGATTTAAGATTCAATTCTCATAAATGATGAATTTTGAAAATTATACTTGTGTTATAGTAACTGTTTCTTGTCAATCAGTTAGGTTTTGGATATTTGTAAACTTAGATACACCAAGTTAGGTCCCACCTGATATTGGAAGCTTGGGGAATCTATGTGAAATATAACATTATATATACATAGAGAAATGTGAAAAACTGGTATCATATAAGGCTTTAGTACAAACCCATAATAAGACCATCAGGCATAAAAGACTAAAAAACTAAGAAGACAAAAACCTACTTAAAAATCCTAATTAAAAAGATAACATAAATTTTTAATAATGTCATTAAACTAATTGAAACCTATAAAACATCTTCATAAGAACTGTCAGATAAACTGAATGATAAGATGTATAAAAGAGCATATAACTAACCAAACTGCCAGAATCATTAAAAAAAAAGGATACATAAGTATATCATATTAGATTATCTGAATTGGAAGTCTGAGAAGTCAGTTGGTTCCAAGTTGTAACTAGTAGAAGATGATGAAGAAAAAGTTAGAAAAATGACTACTAGGATTTGAGTAAACTTTATAAAGATAATAATAGTTTAATAGGTTACTCTGACTGCAAGTATTGGTCTTGACCATAGTGTTAAACCAGATTAGTAGTAAAAAAAAATACAACTTATTTTGGTAGGTTTGTCTCAAGGATAAAAATAGTTTAAAGATTATAATCTTATGATTAAAAGCAAATAGATCTAAGTTTGTAATCTGGTAAAATTAATACTAGGATCAAATCAGAAGATTTAAATAGAACATCTAAGCAGAGATGTTAGATATAACAACTAGTAAAAAACCTTAGGGTGGATTTCTTAAATAGATAATATAAAAAAGTTATACATATAACCAGTTGTACAATTATCTGATAGTTCAATATAGATACATTTGTATAAAACATATACCTAACATAAGTATTAATAAAAAGCTAGAACCAAAGAGGTCACCTTAATACTGAAAAAATAAATAAATAAATAAATATGTTTCTATGATTATAATATTAATATATTAATTTTTAAATAATTTTTTATAATCAATATTATTATAATAATATTATCTAGTACTTAATGTTCTTAGTTCCAAGTTATTTGTTTTAAAATACATTATGTTAATTATTATCAACATTGATTCTATATTTGTTACTGTTCTCTTATCAAGATCTAAATGATTTAAATAATCACTTGTCAGTAATATCTTGTATTTAAATTATATTGTTTCTTAATTTTTAAAGAATGTGTAGTAGTTATATATATATGAAGTTAATAAATACCTTTTTAATATATTTAATTACATTTGACAGATTTATTTGACTAAAGTTATTGATTATAGTTTATTACATATATGAGGCAAATTTATTAGTTATTAAGAGATAAGTGAAGTTCTAACATTGTCATTATATAAAGCACATTCTGTAGAGCCAATTCACTTACTAAGATCTGATTTTATTAGATATCGGAAAAGAAATTAAAGGATATGCGATGTCTACTTATTTATAGTCTTTACATATCATGTGTCGATCTAGAAATTTTTTTATTATAAAAAATCTTAATTAAGTGATCATCATTACGTGATCTGCACTATGTTTGTAATTAGACCGATATAGAACACCCCAATGTATTAAGTTATATTTTTAGCCAGAATGCTACTTTAAATATATAAAGTAGCTATTTTAGATAAATCGCTACTTCAGTATCTGTTATGTATTACACTTTCACATTGTTAAAAAATCATTATTTTTGTATAATAATTTTCTTACTTAATTTGGGTCTAAGAGAAAACCAATATAAAGGGTCATAGTCTCTAAATTCAATTTCATATCCATCCATAATGTAATAATCTTTTTTTGATTCTCTAATACTAATATATAATGTGATTTTTTACTAATGTCTTCATTAGTTATTAATGTAAATTGAAGTGGACATATAGACAAGTTTAAATTTTAAATAGCCTAAAAATAATTGAATACTTTAACAAATTTACCAGAATATTTAAATGTTTCACAGCCGAAATTCACTTCTACAGACCCATCTTGTGATCTAAATCCAATGCAAGGATATAGAATGCTTTTCCAATTGTCAGGCAGATTGCACACAATTCCTTCAAATATATTATAAATACTAGAAAACGGAAACCATTATAAGTCCGGAGCGAAATCACATGAGATTTGTTGTGTTACACGAATATGCAAGTGGAGACAGACGGAAAATTCAAAGTTACGTTTTTGATATTTTTATTATTGATGCATCAATAATGATACTTTTGGTGCATCAAAAACGTAACTTTTGTATCACTTTGCATAGAAATTGAGCGTCCTCCGCTACGCTCCGGACAATTAAATTTCTACCTAATCTGCTTTGAAAATACAAAAATTGGGTAGATTGAAGAATCGTGAACCCATTTACATCACATCTTATATAATCACAATAATAACATTCGTGTAACAGTCATGGTTAGGGTTTGTACTACCTGCATAATATGGTTGTACTACATAATGTGATTATATCAAATGTGATATAAATGGGTTCACGATTGTTCAAGTGTCCCCAAAAATTTTCTAAGTGTTAATTACCCAAGTTAATTTCATTTTTAGTATAAAATACTATCTTGTTTACAAAATTCAAATAGCATCCAATAATGTCACCAGTAGTATACGTTGGGTCATACAGCTCACTGCTTCCAGAACAAAAGAATATCCATTATCATCATGTAGCCACATTCTCACATTTCATTTGTCCTAGAAAGGGATGACAGGAAATAATTAACAAACCTATTTATCCTTTATTTATAATTTTAATTTCAAAGTAAAATATCCCACACTGTGAAGGAATTGGATAGTTTGCCCTAATTATAACAGCTTTATTTTCATCCGAAACTTTAAGAATTTTTTTTTAAAATAATTAACAGCTATGTATAATTCTTTAGTTAAACTACAAATGATTACACTTATTGAATCGAGATATTAACTCAATTTAATATGTTTTTGTGAGATTTATCTTTTCTTACCAGTATATATCAATTTTAGTCCACTTGAATCTATGTTAATAGATGGTGATTTATTTTCAATATCCCATGCAGTTGGTAAAGTAATATTTCTTAATACTCTCTATTAAGAAATATAAATCGCTTAGTTCATATCATTCATAATCTCATTATTCATGAAAGACTGGATATTTTTATTCGCCTCATAACTCAATTGAATAGTAGATTTGCCCATTCTAACTTTCATTATTACGGGATGATTAATACAGTCAGACCCCCTAAATGCTACCCCCCCAAATGCACGCCTATGAAAAACCTCCCTAAATGCACGTCTTCTCTTGGGCCCAACTTATATTACACCTATAGATTTTTACCTCCCTAAATGCAATACCTCTCTAAATGCACGTTTTGCTAAATTTTTACATATGGTCCCGTCGCATTGCATTTAGAGAGGTCTGACTGTATCATTATTTATAAGCATTAGAGTATTATTATTATCTGCTCCAATACTAAATTGAGCTGTATTAATATTATTATCTATAGTTACAATTTGAATTAAGATATCATCAGTATTTTTAATTTCCCGGTGCTTAGGAAGAATAATACACCATTGAAGTAAATATTTGATTTATTATCAAGGTTTTCATCAGAGTTTTACTCACATTATCAAGATTTTTATCAGAAGTTTTGCTCACATCATTAACATTAACTTCAATAACTGTAATATAACTTTATTTATGTCTTTGTTATAATGTTGAAATTTAACTATAAAATTTTGTTTACAATTTGATAATTAAAGACAGATAAATGAAGGAACTAGAATGGAGTTTGTTGGTAAATTCTTTTTAACATCTAGCTGACCACTCCATTTACCTTCTTTTGGTTTGAACGAAATGTAATTAAAAGCTAACAAGAAGACATTTCATATGTTTTTACTTCCTACTTTAAAAAGAATTCCAATTAGTATTCAAATTATTTATAAATACAAAAATGTATTTTCTCTAAATGAAAATAACAATTGATTTAGTGTTATTAAACATTACAATAGAAGTTTACTTAATTTCATCCAAATTTTCAATTTCTACAGAGAAACCGCATGCATTCATTCATATATTGAATTTGATAACAACTTGATTAACTGGATTGAATAATTCTCCATTTTGTGCCATCAGTTTTCCAAAACTTATATAATAATTAGATTCCAAATAATTAGGAAAGTGTACATAATAGTAGCAAACGGAATTATTAACTGGTATCATTTCTGCTGTAAGAATCTTTTTTTTAATTCCATATATTTTTGATTGGTCATCAATTTCAAGAATATTCTTTATTTCTTTTTGTAAAGTATCATCGAATATTTTATATAATGGATACATTTCATTCTAACAGAAACCTGTAACAAGCCAATATTGATATCATTTGTCGACCAAGATGAAATAAAGCTATCAAGGTTACTTCTCTTAACTATTTTCCATTTGGGGAGCTCCTCAGCAAAAGGGGATAGGTAAAAAAAAATTTTTGTAAAAACATTATTTTTGCAAAAATTAGATCATTTAGAATACAATATAAAAAAACTATAAAAAATTTTTTTTATTGACCCATCACCTTTTGCTGTGGAGTCCCCTATTTGTTGATAACAAATAGCTTGTATCGAAATTATGAGATTCTATGCAACTTTCCCACTGATTCAAAATTTCTCTATGTTTTTAAAGAAAGTCATTGAACGTCATATATTCTGATTGATTCCTTTTTGTTCTTATTTTTTATGTCCAAGTATGACTCTTTTAGGCAAGAAATATCCATAAATTCAGAATATTTTAACTAATTCCTAATATGGGTTATGATCTAATGCTTTTTTCATATCTATTATTAATCTTTCTAATAATTTAGCTGTCTCTAATTTAAAGTCTAATTCGACTATAAAATGTCGAATTTCAAGATAAGTATCATTTACAGATGAGTTATCAATTAAAGGATTTTGATAAATCAAAAATATCATAGATATTAGATTCTAAAGAAGCAATATGTTCTAAATTGGTGGTATTTAGATCAATATGACTTTTTTTCAAAAAGTTAGATGTAGGTTGTGTATCAAAATTACATGATGAGAGTTTGCAATATGTATTCCACGTGAATCCAGAACTAGACCAGTTGTCCATTTAGAATTCATAAAATCCTGAACTTCGCAAAGAACTTTAACGTTAACGTAAGTTTTTCAAATTTCATTATCATTATAGTATTCAGTATCACATTAATGTGCGATTACATGATAGTTATGTTATTGTTACCCTGTGTACAGAAAGTATATCACGGTTGCACGAAAAAGCTTAACATAAATTATGCAAAAAGAACGCATACGTACGTAGCCGAATTTGTACACACGTAACTTTTAACGTTAAGCAATAAATTTACATATTTAGAAATTTATGGTAAGTTTTTTCGTGTAACTGTGATATATTTTCTGAGGGTACTGTACGTATGTACAATTATGGGTAGTACAATATTCGTCAATATTATCATAAAGTTCGATGATACAACAAATCTCGAAAAGCGTTTTGAGTATGAACTTCCGAAAGGAGCAAACTTTGATGTAATCCGAAGCATACTCATGAGGAAAGGTGTAGGGAGAAAGGAGGGAGGTATGCAAAACTATCTTCATATGAGATCAAATTCGGGTTTTTTTTGAAAAAATCGGAAGAACAAATTCCATCAGCAGAAGAAATTATTCGTAACTTAACCGACATATTACATGTTGACAACGATAATAAGTAGACTTTAAATATTAAGCAAATACTGGTAGATTGGACTCAACTAATTATACAAAATGAGGATTTGTGTTTAGAGAAGATAAACTCTTTATACCAGATCATAAAATTGACATTAACAAAATTGCAATAACTTTAAAAGATCCCTTTGAATATGAAACATGAAATTCTCGATAAGGTTTGTTAATACGGCAATAGAACCAGTCATGATAAATATTTTATTAGTACTGGTTACATGTTTTGATTAATTTAATAATAAATGTTTTAAGATTAAAGTACGTCACTATTCATAAAATTTGACATTTAAATAAGTTTTATATAAAATTCACGTACAGTCGTCCTCCCATATAATCACACAGTTGGGCACATAGTAATTTTTTTAAAAAATGTGCTTATAAAGGAGTTGTGCTTATATGGAGGGCTATTTCTTATAAATTAAATCGTAACTTAGCCCAAATGTAAATGTGATTACATATGATGTGATTATATGGGAGGTGACTATATGGAGGGACGACTGTATTAGAATTCCATGTGCATATAAAGGAGATAAAGTATTATGACAATATGATCTTTAGTTATGGACTAACTTTAAAGTTGACTCTCGCGTTTTATTCTTTAAAATGTTGCTTACTTTAAAAGTCATTAAAAAAAGATAGGGATCAACATAATGATTCGCAATAGAAAAACTAATAGCTCACTAATCATACTTTAGTTTTATATAATAAAGTATAAAACTTTATAAGCTTAAATTTTTTTTTAGTTACATCAGCTTCTTAATATATTTTAAAAAGTATATATACATAGACAGCATTATTTTAAATATCAAGTTTTTTTGGCCTTGTCCCGTCCTGTTTTCATTCCATCCAACTTCTCTCATCAGTATCTCAATGTTTAACTTGGACCATTTTCAAGTCTTTTCTCAATTAGTTATTGAATAACCTGATTGATCCGAAGATGAAAACACTGATTTTTTTCATAAAACTATTTTAATTTGCTGTAATTTATAATTTATCTTTCTTATGATGAATTTCAAGAATTACATAGGTATATTAGCGTTAGATGTAAGTAATCGATTATATGAATTAAAATATCACATGCTAGGTAATCCATAATCCATTCGTTCAAATTTACATACTAACGCTAATATATGCAATGATATAACCTTTATATAATAAAAAGATAATTGTTATCTTTACTTTTTCAATATTGATAGAAAGCAAAGTTACTATAACTCTAAATGGCTGGATATTTAGAAGTAGTCTGTAAAATTTTATCTTACAAATTTGATTTCGGAGTAACGTGCTGAAATAGTAAAGAAATTAATTATTCTCTAATTATTTTATCAAGCAATTCTGTAAAAGAAACTGATTATTCTCCAATTATTTTATCTGTGCAATTGTCAATTATTAAGTTTATAACTAATGTGAAAGTTTTTCTATTTGCACGTTACAGAATTATTTCGAAGATATATCATTTATTTGAATTATGTAAAGATGACAGATCAAATGGGCGTGATAAGTTTTCATTTACTTAATTCATAATTCATTAACGGAACTTAGAATCCTGAAATGATACGTTAAACTATTTAATGTGTATAATACTAAAATAGATAAATTATTAATTCGAAGTACTATTATAGATTACATAAATTATTTGTCCCAAGATTCGTTGTTGTTATTCTAGAAGTTCTTTCCTTATTTTTTTCCTTTTACTTCGTTTGTCTATTATGTTTTACTCTTTTAATACGTATTTTATTATTGACTTCTCCCTACTCATGCAACACTTCACGAGTTGGCATACTGAAATTAAATACAAAGGAGTTCGATCATACACAAAATTAAACTTAATGTTTATTTATCTCTTGATTATCAAGCGATCACGGTAATTATGAAAAACACAATCTTACTCTTATAACTTATATGTAACTTAGTTGAACACAATCGATTGGTCACTATCTGCCGTAAAAATTTGCTGTCACGTGACAGTATTGTGACGCACAAAAAATCGTAAATTCGTTTAAGTTGCAAGGCATATCGATATAGCAAGAAAATTTTTTTGATCTTCCAGATCATGTCAAAGCGAGGCGTGCTATTGGATAAGCCATTGTATATTATCACGTGACAATAAATTTTTTAAAAACGATATAATATTAATTTTACATGTACATATTTGAAAATATTGAACAAGATACAATATTATATATAATGATAATATTTGACGACTTTTTAATAGGTTAATTCAGGAAAATTAAATTTTGGCATTATGTTTCGGGATCTTGAAAATTCATAAATTAAAATTGGTTTTACTGTTGCTCATTGCTGTCAATTCTGTTCACACCCCAAAAATTTGATATTTGATTTTATGACACATCCTTTAATCAACTATGTATCAGTATAAAAAAACATAATGAATTTAAATTTTGTGACTGTATTTAAATTTTAAGGGTTTTAACAGAATCGGCGGCAATGTTAAAGACGCTATAAAGCTTATACAATGGTTTTTTAAAGCAAATAGATTCTATTGATTTGCTTGCGATAATAGATAAGTTATATTTAATTTTCTTGTGATAATATATAGGTTCTATTTAATTTGCTTATGATCTTTGTGGCTTACAGTTAATTGCTTATGATCTTTGTGGCTTACAGTTAAGATAGATTATGTTTACATGAGATTATAAGTTTATTATTTTAAATAAAATCAATTACCAAATAATTTCTTCATATCTAAATAAAACTTTAAGTATTTGTAATCTATTTAATCTGACATTGTTATGAGTCATTACTATTTTCAATCTTTTTCTCAAACCAGTTGGCTAAATTAGTTAGGAACTGTAACGCTTGCATTTATTACACTACTTTTTTTCCAACCTAAAAACCGTCTCTAAATGAAGTATACTTACAACGGACAAAAAATTCCGGATTGCATTGTTGATGAGTGGCAGAAAGAGAAACCTGTATGATTCTGCCTTGAAGAATATGATTCCATGGTTAGTTCTAGAACGCATTCGTTATCTCTTCTTTAAGAGACCAGATCATATAATTTTCTTCCCAAAAAATTTTTCATTTTTCTGTTTGATAATCAAAGCACATATTATTGAAGTGACTAAAAAGATCAATATCACATATATTTGGTCACGTTTAATCAGCCTATTAGAATGAATGGTTAACGCACCAAAAAAGCAAACTTTAAAGAGTAGTGTAACTTGGATGAATTACAAATATAAAATATTAAAAATTATTGTAACTCAAAGGAGTAAATAATAAAGGCACATGTCTAATTTGTCGCATAACGACAAGTCGAATCTCTTATGAATTCAAATTCCATTTAAAGTTATAATTTTTTTTTACGGTATTAAAATCATTAATATTTATTTATTACGAATTAATAGATTGATAAAGTAATTAAATTATTCTATCTATTCATTTATATAACAAAAAAAAAAAAAAGGAAATAAAATCATTTTTTTTTGTTTTGTATAAGATCACGATTATATTTAATATACAGTATATATATTAATAATAAATCAATGTTTAATACTACTGTTACGATAATAACTGTTATAGCCATTATAGTCATCATCGGAATAGTAATTATACTGTTGATCGTTATTGCCAATTTCTAGTGAGATTGAGTTTTCATTAACTTTTTGAGCTGCTGATTTATCAAGAGCATTAAATTCTTGTGTTGTATTTTGCTCATGGGTCGTTGCTTGTTTAAGGGCATCAAATTTTCCTGCTGCTGTTTGTTCAAGAGCATTAGATTCTTGAGTTGCTGTTTGTTCAAGTGTACTAGATTCTTGAGTTGTTGTTTGTTCGAGAACATTATTTTCTTGAGTTGTTGCTTGTTCGAGAACATTAGATTCTTGAATTACATGTGCATTAGATTCTTGAGTTGCTGTTTGTTCAAGTGCATTAGGTTCTTGAGTTGCTGTTTGTTCAAGTGCATTAGATTCTTGAGTTGCTGTTTGTTCAAGTGCATTAGATTCTAGAGTTGCTGTTTGTTCAAGTGCATTAGATTCTTGAGTTGCTGTTTGTTCAAGTGCATTAGATTCCTGAGTTGCTGTTTGTTCAAGTGTATTAGATTCCTGAGTTGCTGTTTGTTCAAGTGTATTAGATTCCTGAGTTGCTGTTTGTTCAGAGGCACTAATTTTCTGAGTTGCTGCTTGTTCGAGAGCATTAGATTCATGAGTTGTTGTTTGATCGAGATCATTAGATTCCTGAGTGGTTGTTTGTTCGAGAGCATTAGATTCTTGAATTACATGTGTATTAGATTCTTGAGTTGCTGTTTGTTCAAGGGCATTAGATTCTTGAGTTATTGTTTGTCCAAAACCATTAGATTCCTGAGTTGCTGTTTGTTCGAGAGCATTAGATTCCTGAGTTGTTGTTTGTTCGAGAGCATTAGATTCCTGAGTTGCTGTTTGATCGGAGGCATTAACTTTCTGGATTACTGTTTGTTCGAGAGCATTAGATTCATGAATTACTGTTTGTTCGGAGGCACTAACTTCCTGAGTTGCTGTTTGTTCGGAGGCACTAACTTTCTGGGCTACTGTTTGTTCGAAGGCACTAACTTCCCGAGTTGCTGTTTGTTCGGAGGCACTAACTTCCCGAGTTGCTGTTTGTTCAAAGGCACTAATTTCCTGAGTTGCTGTTTGTTCAAAGGCACCAACTTCCCGAGTTGCTGTTTGTTCGAAGGGATTAACTTCCCGAGTTGCTGTTTGTTCAAAAGCACTAACTTCCCGAGTTGCTGTTTGTTCGAAGGCACTAACTTCTCGAGTTGTTGATTGTTTTAAGGTATTAAATTTCTGGGTTGCATCGTATATATAATCCAAACTGTTTACAAGTGTGTTTTTCGACTCATTCCAATTTGAATTCATTACATTTGCACGTTGTTGCATTTGAATGTTTTGAGGTTGAAATGTTGGCTGGTGGGCAACTCCATAATCATATTCTTTTTTTTCTGAATAATCCATCGGATCATCATAAGTATTTTCATCTTCTATAATATTTATAAAATACCTTTAAGATTCATTATATGATGTTTTGAAAGTCCTACATATAAAACAATTTTACCTTCGGATTGTCTTATTTTACGTTTCTTTAGGTGCCACATGATGAAAACCCCAAGAAATATAGCAATCGCTGTTGCGCACATAATTAAGTATATCATAATGTTGGTGGAATTATCTGAATTTGAGTTAGTTGATGTGCTAAGAAGAATAAAAGAATATTAACACCGAGTTAAACTAGCTGAGAAAAAAAATTTTTGATAAACTTACGAATCTGATGTATTAGTGAATGCGAAACCTAAAGCAGCACAGTCACTTTGCCATTTGTTCATAACATCAATGGCATAATTATATTTCGCGCTTTTATAACAAGCTAAACATTGAGTTAGATTGTTATAAAAAAATATGCTACACTCGCATTTGTCTGTATCAAAGAGTAATACAAATATTTTCGAATTAGTTATAAAATGAATAAAATATATATATATTAGCAAAAGAATGATTTTGATTCTTACTCGACGCTGAATAATGACTTGAACCGTTCAACGTAGGGGGAACAAATGCGGATCCACACATAGCCTTCGCTTTACTGCAAGTATTGAGTGTTACACAAGTTTTAGCACTAGTGCTATTAGGACTAGGGCCGTCTGTACTTGCTGCTGCATTAAGGGTACTAGTGGGACTATCAGCTGAAATATCGGCGTTGATTTCACTCCCATAATTTATAATTCCGACTATAAAAATAAATAAAATTAATTGGATTGATTTAAATATCATCGTTCTTTTTTAGATGTACGTAAAGGCAGTGAGGGAAAAGAATAGTTGCTCGAATTTCTCTCAGGTAGATAATTGCTCTACAATAATATCTAAAAGAGAACAAAAAAGAATGACTAGCAGAAATAAAAGGAATGACTGAAACTATACTGAAACTATAGTAAATAGTTCTTAAAAAAACAACTTAGAAATGGCCATTAAGTCTACTATTTTGAAAGAAGGATGCGAATTTACGCTGAATTGTAGTATACCACAAATATCTAAATTCGAATTACTTTAATTCGATTCATTGCATCACAAATTAAAGCGAATAGTAGCCTTTAACCACTAACCAGGTAATAAAATATTGGACATTCACTTATATGATGATACAAGATGCTGCCTAGATAAATTAATTCACCAATCACCAATTTATAACTGGGTATATACGAGATGTTCTGCAATCTTAAATCAATAACAGAATATATTGTATTACAACTTGTAAACGAATAAGATTGTCTCAATTTTTAATTACTGTAATTGAGAATGTAGTATCCTGATGATTTTTTTTGGTTTGTTTGGATATTTGTATGGCCAAATTATGGTAATTTAATTGAGTAGCACAGTTTGTACCAGAATGTGTGTAACAATAAGTAATGTTAATTTTGATTTTGTTTAGAAATACGTATTAGAAGTGCCTGGACCAACGTTGACTTATAAACTGAAATAATGGACTTATTGGTTCCAATTCGGTCTTATAAAAGTGGAGATTAACTAGTAAAACCAATGTAGCAGGAAATTTAGCATTCCTAATATTGTAAGCATTGTTTGATTGTGTATATTTATTTATATTATTTTACAATAGATGTTGTTTATTAAATTAGACATTTTGAAATTTGATAATATGAAATTCTGTCAGATTACTGTATTCTTTGGAAGCCTAACTTTCATATTAACATTCTGGATCAAAATGATATTAAGATGAGATCAAGTGCTTCACCAACTTTTATTAGAAGCGATTCTGATAATGCCAACACATAGTACAATACTATTTTGAGTTTTAGAATATTGTCAGAAAAAAAAAACAAATATAGAGCTGGAAGCCGAGCGAATCAGATCAAAAAATTGTTAAGAACATTATGATGTAGAAAAGACGCCGAAAGCTATATTAAAAAAAAATTTTTTTTGAATTTTAACACTAAGGCCACACAAATTTAGTATCTAACATGAAATTTTCGGCCGGCCGGCTTTTTTTAAAAATTTCCATATAAAAATTTGGAATTTGTTTGGTACAATATATAACAGGAGGAACCTTCACCCAGTGTACAACATATAAAAAAAACTATTTTACAATACCAGATCATTCCGCTAGGGTGTTTGGTCAACATACTGAATCAAACAGATGTATAGTCCCTTATCAAATCGGTATAATTGAGATTTTTATGTAATGTTATTGATCTACATACTACATAAATTGTATTTTTGATATCCATATATAAAGCGTAACACTAACTACATCAAAAAGTAACCCTAACTTTAACATGCTTAATTTATTCTTGCAATTTAGCCATATAGTTGTTAATTTATTAATTGATTGTAAAAGGTAAATACATTAATCAATGAGTTATAATCAATACTTTGAATTCTTGTGTCAAAATTTCAATATTTAAAATATAATGCAATTTATTTATAAATTTTTTTTTTGGTATTAAGGTAACTTCTTTGATCTTTTGATTTTTATTAATGTTTTTTTGGTAATGTGTTTCATAGGAAATTATTACAAAAAGAGTTTATAATTGGTTATATATGTAATTTTTCTATATTACTTATTTAAGAAATTCACTTAAAGGTTCCTCATTAATTATCATATCTAATATCATTGTTTGGATATTCTATTTTAAATTTTCTGAAACTGCAATCTGTGTTAACATTACTAGATTATGTTTAGATTATCATCTCAGCCTTAGGATTATTTTATCTTCAAGATAAACTTCTCAGAACCTTCTGTACTTATTTTTATAGTTAATTTGATACTACTATAGTAGAATCAATATGTAACAATATTATAACTTCTCTGTAATTTTTCTTTTTCATTATTTTTCTAAGTCTTTTCTTAATTACATGCTAATTACTATAATTAATTTAGC
>CAJVQA010004774.1:0-17103 GCA_910591915.1 Cetraspora pellucida
AATATAGTAACTCGAAAATATTAAAAGATGCTATAAAAATATTCATTAGTAAACGTTGATGCGCTAATAGAAACCCTAAATTAAAAGATAAAAGAAAAATCAATACTTGTCCAAATTGTTCCACATCTTTTGGGAGACTTTACAATTGAAATAATTTTGCGCAGTTGATTTTTATTTACGTAGAAGGGGATATACTATACCATATTTGGTACATCATTGCTGACTGTAGCCAATAAAATCACAAGATCAAGTGTAACTTTAAGAAATCGTAAATACTTAGATTTTACCATGATAACACACAGCTTGACTTAGTTTATAGACAAAATTTTAGTCATATAAGTATGTCTAGATATCGAATATTCAGTAAATTAAAGGCTGCGCTAAATTTTGATCTTTAAGCTCTTTCGATTTGTTGATCGACATATCCTGTCAGATTTCAGACGTGCGAATCCAACACAAAATGGTCAATATCAGAATTGTTCTAGAATAACATTCAAGTGAGGCCGTGTTCCAAATACGGAGATGAAACCTGCGGTTATGTCGATCATTGCATGAGTTAAGATTGATTTTACTGAAACACGATTTTTTATATTGTTTAGAATTAGAATAGAACCTTAATCTATGACCTTAAAGACTTTATTTGGTATTGTTTACATCGCAGTTCACTTTATCATCATCTGATTGTGCGATTGTAAGATCCAAGTGACTGTGCATGTTGTGATTTGCCAAATTTGCAAACGGCACAGCAACAAGGAATGTTTAGAGATATCGACTAGATATTATAATATAATATTAGTAAATTACGCTATAAATAGTAAAGAGAATATCAGACATCAAAAAATAAGTAATAAAGCGAAGTTAAATTTATCTTATTATTGTAAAAAAAAAAAAAAAAAAGATATACCCTACATGTTAAAGCTAAATTAATAGTCTAAAAAACATAGTCATCTTGGTTGACCTTCTGTTATGCACAGTGATGTACCATTTCTATGATACCTGAAAATTTTAGTGTACAGTATGTATAGTACATACTGTACATATAGTTCTTTTCTGGCATCTAATTACTATACTGTATGCGGCACATTACTAGTTATGTGCACTTTTGCTATTTCATGATTTAATGTGACACAATAAATTTAGTAACACATTTTTTCTCACTGTGAGAACAGTGTGAGAACGCATATAGTATATAATGTGTCTGCATATATCAAATTAGTACATACAGTATCAAAATATGTGATTATTTCTATTATCAAAATTATGAAGTTAAGTATCATAGTTAATTTTACTTGTGATTTAGATAGTAAAACTAATTATTTATAACTCTGATTAAATTTGCAGATCGTACAAATTTGATTAGAGTTATAAGTAATTGGTTGGTTATTTTATACTATTCTTTACTTTGGTACCTATACTATTTCCTATTATCTTAGACTATATTTTACTATTTTTTTAAATTTCTTGTTTTTAAATATGTATTATTTTTTTGACCATTGGTCTAGTTTTTTTTGTATCTTTCTTTTTGTTTTTGTTTATTTAAAATCATTTTTTTTTAACATTTTTTAGATTTTAGTTTTATTTAATTATTGGTTCTAAGTTTCTAGTAATTTTTTTATTTTTTTATTTAAAATTACTAATACTTAATATCTAATTTTATTATAGATTTTTTTTTACTGTTGATTTCAAATGTCCTTATAACTTTATTTTAGTTTTTTGTTTTTAATTTAAAAATTATTATTTATTATATTTTTTTTAATTATATATATAATTTTTTTTTAAGGTAACTTTTTTGGTTTTTTTGATTTTTATTAATTATTTTTATAGTAATGTGATTATATAAACTATTAAAAGAAAAGTGTACAATTAGTTACATATAATGCTTCAAATCAGATCAGGCTAATCTAAAACCAAACCTGAAATTTTAGGTCAGATTAGGTTTGGATTAGAAAATTTTGATCTAAAAGTTTTAAATTAGATTCAGGTCAGGTTCAGGTTAAGAATTAATCTAAACAAACTCGAACTAATCTAATCTGAAATTTTTTATTTGGTTTAGTTTTTTTTTTGCATTTGATAGTATTAGAATATAAGAAAAATTATCAACATATATTTAAACTAAATTGAATTTTGTATAAACTAAAAATAATAATTATTTAATATATCTGTTATTATATTAATTTATATTCTGCATATCATATTAATCTATATTATTATATAAATATTAATTTTGTTTTTATCATAATGTTAAATTTTTAAAATTATTTTATATATTAAAATAAACTTTTTAATCAAATTAAATTACTACAGAATTATGCAAGTATATTAAATTTTTATATTATTATTACATATTTAAATTGTTATTATATGAATTTTTTTAAAAAATAAATTTAATCAAAAATATTATAATAATAATCTAATCAAATTTATTAAATTGTTTTTTATTTGAATTCTATAAGTTTATATAATTCTAATAAAAAAAAGTTATCAAATTTGATTAGATGGTTGGTAAGATAACTTTGATCAAAGTTAAAAAAAATTTATATTTTATATTTTTATATATGTACAAATTTTTTTAAAAACTTTGATTAAAAGTATCTTAACAACTATCTGATCAAATTTGATGAATTTTTTTTATTTAAATTTTACAAATCAGTATAATTCTAATAAAAAAAACATCAATTTTGGTTAGATGGTTAGTGAGATAACTTTGATCAAAGTTAAAGAAAATTTACTATTTATATTTTTTATAGATGTATATTTATAGATATACAGATTTTTTTAAAATTTTTGATTAAAAGTATCTTGACAACCATCTGATCAAATTCAATGAATTTTTTTTTATTTAAATTCTACAAGTCTGTATAATTCTAATAAAAAAAACTATTAAATTTGATTAGGTAGTTGATGAGATAATTTCAATCAAAGTTAAAGAAATTTTACTATTTATATTTTTTATAAATATATATTTATAAACATATAGATTTTTTTAAAAAACTTTAGTGGTGTGATGACTTAGTGAAGTGATCAGATTGTCAACCTCCAAGTGGCAGATCTAGAGTTCAAATCCTATAGATGACAAATTTTGGAAAATAGGTCTGTATTATGGTAACTGTTTTTGTTAATCAGTTGAATTGTTATATCTGTAACCTTTGTTGCACCATTTTGAATAGAAGCTCAGGGCATCTATGCTAAGTATAACATTACACCCACATAGAAAAATATTAATAACTGATGTTGCATAAGACTTCAGTACAAATCCATGATAAGACCATTGGGTGTAGAAAGCAAAAAAACTGAAGAGTTGAAAACCTGTTTGAAAATCCCAAGTAAGGAGGTTGCACAAAATTCAACAGTGCTATTAGACTGATGGAAGTCTATGAAACATCCTCAAAGGAATAGGCAGATAAACTGAATGAAAAGATGTGTAGAGGAGCATATGACCAACCAGGCTATCAGAATTGCTGAAGGAAAAGGATACTAAAGTATACTATATTAGGTTATCTGGATTGGAAGTCTGGAGAGTTCTGTTAGTCCTGAGTAGCGGTTAGTAGGAGATGATAGAAAGGATGTCAAAAAGATAAGTATTGGAGTTTTGGTGAATCCTACAAAGATAAAAGCAGTTTAATGGTTAGTCCTAACTACAAGTAATAGTTTAGACCAAAGTATGACTAAGTGAGCTGTAAGTATGAGATACAGAATGTACTAGTAGGTTTAGTACAAAGTTAAACATGACTTAGTGACCATGGCATATCTTTACCAGTTTACCGAAATCGCTGATAGGGTGTGGTGAATGCAGGATCAAAGTGTTTAAATAGAGGATTTATAGGTGGGTTCTAGATATAGCAACTAGTGTAGAACCTTCAGGTGGACTACTTAAATTAGACAATAACTAAAGTTGTATGAGTGGCTAGTTGTACACTCTTTCTGTAATTGCCTCTGCATCTGTACATATACAGGTGCTGGCCAACTTATACTATTTGTAAAATCCTGAGTTGCATGTACTCATCTTAATATTTAAAAAAAAAAAAAACTTTAATCAAAAGTATTTTAATCAAATTTGATAAATTTTTTTTATTTAAATTCTATATATTTATATAATTCTAATAAAAAAAAATTATCAAATTTGGTTTGATAGTTGGTAAAATAACTTTAATCAAAGTTAAAAAAAATTTATTATTTATATTTTTTATTAAAGTATATTTATAGATGTACAGATTTTTTTAAAAACTTTAATTGAAAGTATTTTACAATTACCTGATCAAATTTAATGAATTTTTTTCATTTTAATTCTATATGTCTATATAATCTTAATAAAAAAAATTATCAAATTTGATTAATTATTTATTGAAATATCTTTGATCAAAATTAAAAAATTTTATAATTATTATTATTTTATATATATATATATTTTTTTTTGGTATTAAGGTGACCTCTTTGGTCTTTTGATTTTTATTAATCACTTATTAGTATTGTAGTTCAATAAACCACTATAGGAGAGTGTACAATTGGCTATATGTATAACTTTTCTATATTACCTATTTAAGGAGTCTGCTTGAAGGTTTTCTACTAATTGTTGTATCTAACATCTCTGCTTAGATGTTTCACTTTAAACCCCTTTGAACTTATAATCTGTATTAACTTCACTGAGTTATACCCAAAACCCAGATTATCATCTCAATCTTAGAACTAATTTATCTTTGAGGTAAACCTCTTCAAGCCTTCTGTACTCATTTTTACAGCTAACCTAGGTATCACTATGGCAGAACCAACACTTGTGGTCAAAGCTAACCATTAAACCACTTTGTCCTTATAAAGTTCACTTAAATCCCAGCATCTACTTCATAGCATAACTCTGTTACTTTAGTATACTCCTGTCTTTTCATCTGCCTTTTTACCAAACTTCCAATCCAGATAGTCTGTGTAGAACTATAACCAGTCCATTGGTATAAAAGTTGGCCTAATATCCTTTTTCTCTGATTTGTTCTGATGGCCTTGTTGGTAGTACCTCTGAAACTTTCAACCTAGAGGTTCTTGCCCATCTGGCTACTATAACTGAGTACTATGACCTTGATATTCATTTTTTTAAACTAACTTTTACAATAGAGTTATCAAAGATTCAGCTACCTCTCTACTCGAGTCTTTCCAAATAGACTTCTTGTTACCCAATTTCAATGCATTTACATGGCCACAAGGACTTATCTAGTGTTTGCACAGTCTGATTTGTTAGTTTGCATTCTTTGTATAATGTCATACTTATACAGATACCCTATGACCTGCCAGTTATGCTGGTACAACTGCCATTACATGTATTCTAATCCAATCTTTAGTAACAGTTGCCATAATATAAATATTACATAAGTGATTATCCAAATTTTTACCATCAATGGAATTTGAACACCCAACCTACCACTTGGAGGGTTGACAATCTGACCACTTCACTAGGTCACCATACACCATTATTATTTTATATTTAAATTATAAAAATATAAAAATAACTATTATTATTTTTTTGAACTCTTTTTATAGATTATTTATACCAAAACTACAAAAAAACATTTGATTATTTCTTAACATTCTATTAAGTAAACCTTACTTAATTTCTTAAATAAAGTTGTTCAACATACTTTTCTCCTTCTAGGTGACTGTGTTTTATTTTCTAATAAAACTTGGCTGCTGAAAAAAGTTTTAAAAACCAAGTTTTTGGTTTTTGTTTATTTATACATAATTTTACTAATTAAATCTATCTTTCTATCTATTCAAAGTTATTCAGTTCACTGAGATGAACATTTTGATATATAATTTGTTAAAACTGAACTAAAACTTATTGAAATACAACCAAAAAGCAAAAACAAAACTTGCCCTTTGCAGGTTTTTTCATTAGTAATTTTGGAAAAACTTGTTGGGTTGTCCTGGAAATTTCACTTTTCTGGAACCCATTAGAATTTTCTAAACATCCAATCAGCTTATTTGTAACCTAAACTCTTTTCTAAACTTTTCTAATTAGTCTAGAAACCTTTAAATGAAACAAATTTTTTTAAAAAATACACCTAATAATCTATTTTTAAATCAAAATACCAACTCTAATAACAACTACACCTGATACTATTGACCTTGACTATTTTTACTAAAAGTGTCTTAAAAGTTTTAGAATTGGTATTCATGAAGATGTAGCAGCTTTATCTCATCCTATTTCTATAAACAAACAACCCAAAAATTGCAATATTACTGAACTTAAAAGAAGTACTAAATGCAGTTACTACCTCAAAGCACCCAAATCTAGTTTTGTTGTTACATGCTTTTGTGACAAATATCATACATATTTTATCTTAACAACCAATCAAATCTACAAACAACATGAAACTACAAATGTTATTAAAAAACTTAAAGATCAAAAAACCTTAGCAAACACAATTACAAATTCTACTGTATTTGTTCTGTCATTACTTACAGCATCACCTTTACCTACTATATATAACCACCTTTGTGCTAAATATAACCTACCAATTGCTTGTAAAGAAATGAATAACCAACATTACCTGACAACTAATGCTACTTTATATAATGACAAACCATATCATAAAGCCTGTACTAGCATACAACAATTCACTTAACAATTAAGCTTTCTTGTATTTTTATTTAAAAATTTCAATAAATAATAAGCTCCTACAACTCACTTGCATCTAAACTTATCTTTATAACATCATCTAATGACAATAACAATACTACAAATCATATAGAACTGGACAACAATATCATTAATAATAATAATCATCAACAATACCAACATCAACAGCAACCTCTATTTCAAAATCTATCTTACTCTCAAGAATAACAACAACAACAGCAACAATAGCAACAAACAAATAACCAACAACAATAGCCAATACAAACTAATACTACTAACAATCAACAAAAAATTAAAGCCAACCCAACATTTAACTGGCTTGCTAATTTCCCAATTTCTAATGATATAAAAGACAAATTACAACTTCAAACAGAATTCTCAAGAAAAATTTTAATTTTCTTAAATTTTATCTATATGATTTCTATTCTGGCAAAGAAATTAAACCTAAAACTTCTAAACAAAAGGCTCTTAAAACCAGCTTTTATCACATCATTTGCAAAATGGCTAGAGACAGACCTGAATTTCTTACTGAATTTATCCAAAAAACTAATTCTAATACTGACAAAGCAATTACTATTCCTTTCAATATACTTGAAGAAACTCTTAAAAAACTTATTTTAGCATTTACAACAATTCTTTTTACAAAACTCAACTACTCTAAAATCTTTATTTCTTTAGTTACTATTCTCTCATATACCAACCAAAACTGTTTTCAACTTTGCATTAACTTAGCTTAAATTTATCTATATCTCTTAAACAACTATCAAACAATTGATTATATCAAATTTGCTAAAGACTTTCAACTCTGATTTAAAAGATATAATATCATATCAAAAGTATCTAACTTTGATAAAGAAAAACAATATGTCATAATTAGATTTGATAATAAATTTAATAATTATCTTGATTTTAATATTCCAAAAACACTCTTTCATCAGAAACTTAATATTCCATCTCTTGTAAACTCTTTAGACTATTTAAAACAATAATTTAAACAATTTTTCTTAATATACAATTGACAATTTACCCAAACACTTAATAAAACTAAAGTATTTAGCTTCTTAAAATATTAAATCTGACAAAAATACATTCTTCACTTTAAAGAAATTCTACTTACAGAAATACAATTTCAACAACCTCACAATTTATTAGAACATTAAAATGAAACTATAAAACTAGCCAACTTTCAATTCTTACTTGTAAAGAAGAAACTTGGTCTTATTTAAAAAAATCTGAACCCAAAAACAAAAGAAAAGAACCAGAAAATACAAACCCATCTACTACAACTTTTCCACCTTAACTTCAATACAACTTTTCACAATTATTAAATGACATCTTTAAACAATTATATATAGACTTTCCAAACAGGAAAATGAAATCTGAAAAAACCTGAAATTGACCTATCTATATTCTATAAAAATAGTAAACATAAAGCATCCTTTAACAAACAAATCTCCACCTCTCTTCTTGATGAGCTAGCAATAGAAATAAAAAAATCTGCTTGCAAAATCAACAATATTTCAACTAATTCCAAACATTGCAGCTACTATTTTTATTTATATCTAAATTTATACCAAAATATTGCAACACAAAACTATTATATTGACAAACTTGACAAACAAAATGCAGTAGAACTTATTATTTTTAAGCCTACTAGCACTGAACTATTAGCAAGAGTTTTAACATTCTTTAACTCTCTTAACAAATCACTAACATATTTACAAATTAATATCTACTACCAAGAAACAGCCTATTCAAAAGTAAACAAAATATTACAAGACAAATTTAAAATATCTTACTCAATACTCTTCTTAATTAAAAAATCTCTCTTTCTTAAGGAAACCCTTTTTTAATAAATCTGTTTTCTACTACCCCCATAGATGCAGCTGCCACCTTGCCAAGAGATACATCCCTAGTAGTTGGTAAGAAAAATAATATAAATAGGCAGATAGTAAAGTCTATTGCAATAGGCAAATAGCAAGTCTGTTACTTCTACTAACCAGATGTCATATAATATTACAAAATTGGTAGAAATAAGGCTTTAAGGCATGGATTGATTTGGGCAAGTATTTACTTTTATTTATTTAAGTTTATTGTATTTGAGTTTCTCTATTTAATGACACTAACTATCACTATCTATTACTATTACTAAGAAACTTTGGTCCTTTTTCCCACTAGTTAGGGCACCTAAATGATAAGTATTTTTTTTATTCAATTTTTTTGTTTTGCTTTTTATACACTTTTTTTACTTATATTAACTAATACTATTTGTTTTAGATTTCTCTTTTACTTTTCCTACCATTCTGCCATACTACAATATTACCAATATAGGTTTTATCTAATTTGAGTAAGTACTATACTATATGTATTTGTGTTTTTTACTTTATTTTTAATATGCTTTACTAACCTGTCCTTCTATTATTTTTCATTTTGCACTATAAAACATTACCATTCTGGTGTAATGCCTTTTCTGATTTGGGTACAACTGCCTTGACTTTTGTTCTTGGTGGGGGCCAATTATGCATGTTTTGCTGTTTTTGGAAGGGTTGAATTGCATGTATAATATGTGGATCCCAATTGTCATTCATACTACATATCATTATATATAAATTGTTACACTTTTCTAGCCTATGACACTATTTATATGAAAGACCAAGTTAATAATGATCAAATCCAACATATAGGGCAGACTATAGCAACTTTTACAGCTATGCAAACCAAGCTTTAAACAGTAAATGACTCTGTAGAAGACAACTTAACATCTCAAGTTTCTACTTCCAACATTTCATCTCTTGCAGGAACAAACACATGCTATAACAAATTTCTATTATTATATAATCTATCTACTATACATTACTATATAACATTCAGAGAATTCATATCTTATCTCTGAAAACATTCTTTTAAGCATAGTTTTATAATATCTATTAACTAAAACAAAACTAAACTACACATATACACTAACCTTTCAGATTCTACTTTTCATAAACACCATCTTATTCAACCTTTTCAATATGAACTTTATAAGCATTTGCTTTTGCTAACAATACCAAATAGCACTTCATCCTATACTTACCAACTTTTACTTAATCAACTGTTTCTTGATGACTCATATTTAGTACACTCACCTACTAATCTATCATTATCTTTAATTCTAATCATATAGCCATATCTTCTAGCTTCTACTTCAATAATTATTCCTAATCTGTTTCTCAAATATTAATAGCTGATACACCTACACCTATCTTATATAAACCACTTTATCTATCAATATGCATACATAATACATAAGAATACAATAATAACTTAAAACAACAAACATAAAAGGATTACTGTCTATTTTATAATATTAATATTGCTAGCATTACAGAAACCAAAATCTTACAAAACAATGCATACAAAAAATTTTTAAGATCTCAACACTTTACTTATTATTGGTTATATACTAATAGTTGTAAAGCTGGAACAGTGTGATTCCAGAAATCAGTGAGTCTGTTGCTAAACTAATCCAACTCTTGTGTAACCTATGGTGGCTAAGTTGAAATAGACATGTTAGATTTGGCTAGTAGTATTGCTATAGATAAGTACTTGTCTCTTTTCTTCTAATTCTTTTCTGCAATCTCTTCCCTTACTAATCTAGTTTCTCTTATCTACCTCAACTTAGGATTATACTATGTTGAATTAGAGTTAAAATTTTTTAGTTACATTATCAGTCTTGTCATATGACTTGCAGCAAGTTGTCAATAGCGAGTTAGTGGTTTATTAATAAATAAATGATATAGGCAATGGCAAGATTAATGATGGTTTATTATTTTATTAAAGCACTTATATTTTATTATGAGTCAGATATTTATTGGTACTGAAAGTTTATTCATATAAGGGACAACTTGCTCTTGTTTTCTGAGGTAAAAATGCTCTTTATTTATAATAAATGTCTTATTTACATTCATAATCAATTTATGCTATAAATGTTATATATTCCTTATACTCTATATATTTACTAAATGTAATAAAAGGCTAATATGCTATTTAATGCATATATGGCTGAAGTAGCAGAAGTAATATAAGTACTATAAGTATCATAAGTGCCATAAGTACCATAAGTAACATTTCTGTTACTTTTTGCATAACCTTGGATCAGGTAAGGATCATCATTCTAATTTGAGTACTCATGATTCAGAAAATCAGACTCACAACAGCTATTATGATCTAAAAGCATCTTAAACCACATGTTTGCAAAACACTTAACCTTTCTGGATATGCTATTGCAATTGATCTTTTTTTCAAACATGATTTTAAATTTTACATTATATCAGTTTATTTACCTTGTTATAACCTCCAACTTAGACTTCTTATTCAGAACAACATTATACAATAAATTCAAGAAGCAAACACAAATAATATACAATCAATTGTTATAGGTGACTTTAATGTCTCTGAGAATTTACAATCATCATCTATCAAACTCAAACTAATTCATTCCTTCAACACAACATTATGTATAACTTAGCAAAACATACACAATCTCTGTCTTCTACCTTGCATAGTAGCAGATATAGCAGTTAAATTAATTATATCTGAGCCAACTACTCTATTATCTGATATTAAACTTCCTATTGTACAAATGATGCCAACCAAAGTACACTTAGTAGTCATAATATACTTATATCATCCTAAGAATTTTCTTATATGATTACTGGTAAACAATGATCAGCAACTAAAACTAAGTGTAGAATATTTGTCTATAAACAAATGAGCCAAGACTTTTGGTAAAACTTCTCTAACCAAGTTATATCCAATTTTAAAAACACCAATTCCCCTTCTACAACTAATACTACAGAATTACTTGAAGCCTCTTGGCACAAAATTCAAACTAGTATTATCTCAGCTGCTTTTTAACATATTCTAAATAAAAAATTTACTGTTCGTAACTTCCAATACATCTTTTCTTTCAAGTTATTAAAATTATACTTAGAACTTAAAAAACTAGGCAATATTATTAGACAAGTCAAAGCTTTAATTTGGAATCACAATTTAGTGTCTGTACTTTACAATTTAGATATTCACCAACTCAACTCTTTTCATCATCTCAATATATCAGAACTGCCTCAAGACCTTAACCTTTTATTTAACTGAATATCTGTAACTAATACTGAATAGAAAACATTCTACTATGCTAGAAACTTAGAAAATATTAAAAATATAAGAAAACAAATTAATAACAACATAGCTAAAAGGTGCACTAAACTTCAAAATAGTTCAACATCAATGATTAACAGTATACTTAATCAACACAAAGATTCTGTTAAGTTTAACAATATTAAAGAATCTAACAATGTTATCACTAAATCATTACTTATCAAACAGCATATTTAACAACATTTTGATGACTGAACAGCCTCTCAAATAATCCAATCACAATTATTTAACACAATGTGGCAATAAGAATATCAACCTAAACCTAATATCGATTCTATATAATATTAACTAATATTCGAGGAATTCTCTTTTATAGAAGTTCTTGAAGTTATTAATCAACTTTCTAACAACAAAGCACATAGACTATTAGGCATCAGCTATAAGATGCTCAAACATGCTAGAATAATATTTCTTGATACAATTACTGCTTTTTTTAACTACTGTCTTATATCTGCTCAAATTCTAAATTAATGAAAAGAAAAAAGAATTTTTCTTATTTCTAAAAAATCTATCTTTATGACAACACCAAACCTATTAGTCTACTTGAATATGTCAAAAAACTTTATACAAAACTTCTTACTAATTAGCTTAATTACATCTTTATTCATCATAAAATCCTATTACCTTTTAACTACATAGCTTTACCTGTTAACAGCACAGCTATCTCTATATATATACTTAACAATGTTATTGAAAAAGCTTCTTGTAACTCAAAACAACTTTGGCTTTTATCTTAGGATATGAGTAAAGCCTATGACTCTGTAAATCTTATACTCTTTACCAAATCTTTAATACACTTACAAATGCCATCTCATCTTATTAACATTCTTACTAACTTGGTTACTAATTAATACAATTAGGTTATTACAAATCTAGGCCTTACTAATTCCTACAATGTCAAAAATGGCATTGACCAAGAAAAAACTATTACTCTACTATTTTAAAGAATTTACTATAATTCTCTCATAACTAAAATAGCTTCAGACTTTTTAGAATACACTTTGGCAGCAAGGTAGAATACTAGTCTGTTTCGATCAAAGTTTTAACAACTTCAAACCTTTGTATTCATACTAGCATATATGGATGTTACACTTTGGATAGCCAAATCCAAAGAAGAATTACAATTAATTATTGCTATAGCTACCTCTTTCTACCATATGGCTGATATTCAAATTAACTCAACTAAATCAATTCTCATCTCAAACACACTATTGACAATTCCTATTTACTTTTTTAACTTATTACTTTACTAATTCCTGCCAACCAACTATTCAAATTTTTAGGATGTTGGTTCATTCTTAATAATTTATATACTAAACAAAGCAAACTAATCTATAATGAAGCAATCCAACTTATTAACATTACAGGCACCAAAAAAATCATAGACAAACAAGCCATATATATTACTAATACTGCAATTATTCCTACTATTAAATACAGACTATACAACATCATTCTTAAACATTCTATCTGTGATAAACTCTTATCCAAATATCTTACTATAATTAAACATAAAGCTAAACTCTCTTTTACTAGCTCTAACAGCATTATGCTAAACTCTTATATATACAATGTATATAATATTTGGAACATCCAATAACAACATCATATATCTTGCTTTCAACAAAGAATTAACAACTCAAGATTCTTGGCATTTCTACTAAAATTAGATTACAGCAATTTCAAAACAACCTCTGGTCTGCTATTAATATTCTTCAGCATAGCCAACCACTTATTGACAGATCCAACAAACTTACACTTAATTTTAAAATCATACAACTTCTGCATCTTGGCATTTCAATTTTAGCAAACTCCAATGTTTTGTGACCTAATACTGTTCATAATAGCTACCAATTATTAGAACTAATACTTAGTTAACATTCCAAATACTATACTTTTAAAAAACAACTTTGCAAAAACAACATACTCTATCTAGAACAATTATATATTGCAGATAACAGTACACTATTCCAATGGCACCATCTTTCACTAAAACTTCATCATCTAATAAAAGGAAGACAACCTTCTTGGTTCATCTATCTGAAAGACACAATCTTATCTGATAGAACATATCACTTAATCCTTCCTCACTTTCAACCTCTTGAAGTTAATGTCTTTGTATATAACACTTTACCAATTAAGAAAAAACTCAAATCTTGGCTCTTACCTGCAATAATGATAATGATAAGAACATTATTAGCAAAATTTGCAAATATTTTCCAAACACAAATCAGTTTTTCATATCACATTGCAATACTAATATTGATTTAGAACACAATTACTACTATTTACTTCCAAAATTGAACTGTACACTATGCACAGAATGCCACCTTAACTTAAACAGAATTAACCAAATATGTACAATTAATATTTATACAACTATTTGTACTAGTTTTCTAGAAAAAAAAACTCCCAAACTCAAATTCAATACTAATTATCTGGATCTTATTTATTCAACAGCAATTAAACATCTTTTATGAATTCCTTATAACTATCCTACTAGTAATATTTCAAATTCAACTATTACAAAAATCTTTAAACCTAATAACTGTTTAAATTAACTTGAAGAAATTTCTAAAACAATTTATCTTATAAGGAATTCATTTTTTATATAGATAGATCAGTAACTGATATTGGAACTAAACAAAGCTCAATAGGTATTGAATGGGTTCAAGTTAATAATAACAACCAAGTGCTTTATAAATTTTCTGCTAAAATCTACCACTGGCTATTAGCTTATAAGGCAAGGCTCTTTTCTATCTTATTAGCAATCTTAACTATACCTCACAATGCAATACTTCAAATCTATACTGATTCACAATCAGTTATCTCAAAGTTCTACAAACTCTTTACTTAACAATTTTAACAAACTTTTTAAATTTAATACATGGCCTCTATGGCACACTTTTCTTAATTTCATTAAATTCTTTAACTTAAATATTAACTTCTACAAAGTTCAGGCTTACACAGACAATACTTTTAATAATATAGCTGATTCTTTAGCAAAACAATACAATTTCTCTTTGTTGCTAATCTTTTAATATACAAATATTTATAACCTTTTTTATATTTTACAATGAGAACAAAATCCTGTTGAGCTTCCTACTAGACATTTTATTAAAAATATCTGCAAAGCTCATATATTAGCAATATGATCATTACAAAAAAGAAACAATGAATAGGCTTATATTAATTATTATATAGACTAGAAATCTACATGATTATATCTTAATTATAACCAAAAACCTTTATCAAATTTTACTAGCTTCAAGCTTAATCAATTAAAAGCCTTTAAAGTTAAAACTCTACTTAATAAACTACCAACATATTTCTCTCTTCACAACATCTATTCAGTTATTTTTATGAATTCAAACTGCTTTTAATATAATTTTCCTGACTCTCACTCATATTGGCTAATATGCTCTAACTCTTCTCTTATTACAAACATTATTAACTTATTAGTTTAATATATTCTATCTAAAGCAAATCTTAATTTATCTACTAGTCAGCTATATGAACTTATTCATAAAATTCAAAACCATCTCTCATTTGACTAAATACTATTTCAAGCAAACTTTTTCTATCTGAACCTTACTTTTAAAGGCCTTATATCCAAAGCTCTACTTGAAACAATCTATAATTACAATATACCTACTAAAATAGCCTCACAAACTATCATTCAAATACTTCTTAATATTAATTATCAAATTTATAACCAAATATAGAAATCTTATTGTATTGACTTTTTCAATTAAAAAAAAATAATAATATTACATTTCTTCAAATCTTTAACAATCACAATACCTTACAATGAATACAACAAATTAGGCATCACAAAAAATTATATACAAACTATACATATTTATGTCTATGTGAAATAGCAGATCAATTACACTTACACTCTAATACCTGCTTACCAATTGGATAGGCTATTAGAAAAATCAATATATGGTCGACACTCTGAATTAATTATAGCATATTTTATAATCATATTCAAATATTACAAATCTAGGTGAGCCTTAACCACTATAGTTGATTTAGGTCACAGATAAAGTTGTCTGAGCTTTAATTCTTGTATATAGTTTTTATTTGTATTTTATAATCTTAGTATATCTTTAATATATAGTATATTAATAAGTATAACTAAAATTACTAATAAAGATATGAGCAAGGCCTTATCTTAATACCAAAAAAAAAATATATATATATAAAAATTAATTTATATTTATAATAAATTTATTAATTTATTAAAATTGAAAATAGAATCTAAAGAAAAAAATATTTATTTAGATAAAAATTATATTATTAAAAATAATATTTTTAAAATTATTAATGATAATATTTTTAAAATTATTAATGATAATATTTTAGATAATATTAGTTTTAATTAAGAAAAAGATAAAATTGACTAATAAAGATAATATTAGTGAAAATGAAACTAATATTAGTCAAGAAAATAAAGAAAATGATATAGAAACAGATGATAAACCAAATTTTAGGTTTATTGTTTATCAACATTTTATTTCAGATAAAAAAATTAAAAAATATAAATGTAATTATTGCAAATAAATTATTAATTTTATATTTAAAATTTTATAAAATATATTTAATTTTTATTAAAATATTAATAATAATAATTTAGCCAAAAATATAAAATACCAGAAGATAAATCAATATCTACTTTAAAAAAACATTTTGAAAAAAAATATAAAAATACAATTACAACTAAAAAAATTATAAGAATAATTGATAAATTTATTAAAAAAGAAAAATTGGTAAATATTTTTGATATTAAAATTTAAAAATTTATAATTATAAATTTATTAAAAAAAATTAAATTATTATTTAAATAGATATTTACACAAGAAAATTGTTATAATGATTTAATTAATTGGATTATTTCTGATAATCAATCTTTTATTGTTGTAGAAAACAATTTTTTTCAAACTATGATTAAAAGGCTTAATAATATAGTAAAAATTCCTTCAACAAATACTATTTCTAACAAAATTGTTAAACTTTATAATGATAAACAAATTAATTTACAAAAAAAATTACAAGAAATACTAGGCAAAATTTCATATATTCTTGATACTTGGACTTCTAAAAACCAAAAATCTTTTATTGGAATAACAGCATATTAGATTTTAGAAGATTAAAAACTTCAATAATGTACTATTGAATTTTGTCATTTTGAAGATTCTCATTCAGGCAAAAATTTAGCTAAAGTTTTTTTTAAAACATTAAAAAATAATAATCTTTTAACAAAAGTAACTTATTTT
>CAJVQA010004775.1:0-17099 GCA_910591915.1 Cetraspora pellucida
AGGCGTCCAAGAGTAGTTTACTTAATAAAATATTGAATAATAATCAAATGTTTGCAGCAGAGTTTGGTACAAGTGATTGTCGGAAAGAGTTAATGATTTGCGTCCATTATTTATTAAAAAAAAACAATTTATCAACAGTTTATAATTTCTAATTAAATAAGATAGTTAAAAAGACTTTGAATTTAAGAAAAAAAAAAGTAAGCTATGTATAAAGAACAGTTTACTAACTATTTATAATCTTTATTTGATAAAATAATTAGAAAGACTTTAAATTTAAGAAAAAAAGAAGTAAGCTATATAAAAAACAGTTTATTAGCTGTTTATAACCCTTATTTGATAAGATAGTTAGAAAGACTTTAAATTTAAGAAAAAAAAAGAAAGTTATATGAAAAATGGCTTACTAACTATTTATAACCTTCTAATTAATGAAATGATTAGAAAACTTTGAATTTAAGAAGAAAAAAAAGAAAGCAATATAAAAAATATTTTACTAACTATTTATAACTCTTTAATTTGATGAGATGGTTAGAAAAGTTTTAAATTCAAAAGAAAAAAAAATAAACTATGTGAAAAAATAATATACCAAAATCAACAAAAAAGAACTACATAAACTAAAAGCTATGACATATATTATCTAATATCTATTTACTAAGAGACTATACACACTTTCTCCTATTTAAGACTAATCAAACTGCTTAATTTTGATTAGTTATTATTATAGATTATGTAACCTAAGATTTTGGCTAACTCTCTTACCCTCAAAAATATTACCTAATATCTGTTATTGCCTTAACCATAATAATATATATTATATTAATAGACATCAATTATATTGTACAACTTGCAATCTATGTGAACTATCAAGCTTAAAACATACTAATTTAAATACTTGCCTACTACTTGGTTATGCTTTACATAAAATTAATTTATAGCTTAATCATTAGATACTTTATAGTTGTCTACAAACAATATTTTATATTATCAAATCTAGAGAAGTTTTAACCATTTTAGTAAGTTTAGATTGCAGATAAATTAAATAAATAATAGTTAGTTTTTTTCTATAGTTTGAGCTTTACTTTTGTAACAAATTTGTAATTAGAATAGATTTTGTAATTTATATTCAGAGAAGCCTCTAGAAGCATCTTTAACAAATTAATAAAGATATAAGCAAAACCTCATCTTAAAAAAAATAAAAATAAAATAAATAAATAATAATGATAATAATAAAATACTAATTATAATTCATTCTATAACATTTCTATCTTCTTTAAAAATTTAATTTGTAAATTCTATATTCTAATCAATTTAAAAAGTTAAGTATACTTATTATTTAACAACTTGATAAGATGTGTTGCTATTACATATTTTAACTATAATATTATTTTTCTTGGTTGTAATTTGAGAAGTTCATATATTCTAAGGGCATCTTTTCAAGTATTTTTTGCTTTTTTTGTTATTTGAGCATTTTGAATAAGATCTTTAATCTCTAAAAGATTATTTAACTTAAAGATTATTTGTTCCAAATAGTAATAAGCTTTGATTTTTTGTTAAGATTGTGTCAAGTATATCCAAAAATAGATAAGAACTTTAAAATTTAATTAATTTGTTCTTTTTATGTTTTTTCAAAAAAAAGGTTAGTTATACTTCAAGTTATTGGTATTAGTGTCTATTTTATTATTTATTATTTGAGTTAAATAGTTAGTATTATTACTTTTTAACTTAGTTATTATTTTATTAAATGAAGCTTTGATTAGAGATAGTTATATTTTTTCTAATTGTAAAAATTTATTGATATTAAATTCTACAAAAAGTTTTATTATAAAGTTTAAGTTAATAACTTTTTTTAATTCTTTATCACTTTAAAAAAAATATTTTAAGGTAATATATTTAAGTAATTTTGAAATACAGAGTCTTGTTTTTAGATTTGAAAAAAATTGTTTAAAGTGATTACTATTTTTGATTGTAGTTTTGAAAATTTTATTTTTAAGAAAATTTGTACTATTCAAGAGTATTTATATAAATTTTAAAGTATTACAATCTTTGAATAATTGTAATATTGAAAATTTTGTATATTATTATTGTTTTTTTCTTTGGTTTTAGAATTTTTTTCAAAAATTCTAATTATTCAATAAAAACAAAAGGTTCTTATGTTTGTTTTTCATAATATTTAGTAAGACAGTTACTATTATAGTATTTTTGCAATGTTTTTTCTTTGTCATTACAAAGTTTATAGACACTATTATTCAATTTTTCTTAAATAATAAAGGTTTAAGAATGGGGTCCTGTAGCCTAGTGGTTTAGGCACTCTCTCTTTACAAATAAGATCAATGGTTTAATTCTAGCTAAAGGCAAAATTCTATAATCTACGAAAGCATATAAATGTACATAAAGCCCTGTAGCTAAGTTCATATGAATAGAAAATCAGTTTATAAAAAAGTTTCTAAAAAGAAGTTTTCCAATATGAAGAGTTAATACTCGATGCAAGAGAAATGGTAGACATACCAGAAATAAAGAAAAGACACACTAGCAAGTGATATGATGAATATAAAAGAAACTATAAAAAAGGAATAGACTTACTGAAATTCAAACAATTTTGGAATTAAAACCAGTTTAGTAGATATGAGTTACACTAAGTTAGATCTAAATAATAATCTTAGTACCAGCTTAATAAGCTTGTGTCAAGAGTGAATTGAGGGTTATGGATACTTAGTAACATCCAATAGGATGGTATCTTGATATAAATAGTAACTAGGTAGCCTTAACCTAATATGTTAATATAATAGTAATATAGATATTACACATATATGCAATAGTATTAAAAATCAGAAACTTTAAATAGAAAACCCACAAACAAGTTTTAGATATGACAATTAGTAGGTAACCTGCAAGTAGAGCCTTTAAATAAACAATAACTAAAGTTGTATATATGGCTAATTGTAATCTTGTTGATAGACTTTGTATATAAAAAATGATGTAATTATATATTACTTAATAAAAAGACATACAGGCAAGATTGCTGCTTTAAAAAGAAAAAAATAAATAATAAAGGTTTAGTTTTTTATTCTTAAATTTAGCAAATTAAGAATGTTTTATATCTTTTCTAATTATTCATATTTTGTTACCTATTTTTATGCTAAATTTTGGTATCAAAATATTCTTCTGTTTCTGTTATGACTTATTAGTTTTTTTTTTGTATTGTTCTGCAATTTAGATAACTTGTTGATAAGCTTAAATGCTTAGTATAATATGCTATTTTGTAGGTTGTACTCTGTTTTTTTATAAGGTTTGATAGGTAATAAAGCTTTATTAGAAAAACAGCTTGTTATTTATATATAAACTGAAATAAAGTATATCTAGTTGTAACATGCTTTTTTGTTTAATAGATAAGCAATATAGCAAATATATGTAAATTTTAGTCATTATTTTTTTTAACTTTAGCAAGTGATTTACTTAAGATTCAATTAAAATATTCAATTATTCTATTTGTTTATAAGTAGTATGATGAAGAGAATTTATATTTTATAAGAAACTTTTTATATAAAATGCAAACAGTTTTACTAATAAACTTTTTTTCTTGATGCAAAAAAATAATCTTTAATATTTTATATTGACAAATAATTTTTTTAAAAATAAACTAGACTAAAGTATTTAGTAAAAGTTCTATTAGATCAATTTTAATTTACTTAAAGGCTTATTCTATTTAAATAAAATAAAGAAATTTAGTTAATCAGCCTTTTAGTTTTTTTTAGTATTCTTTATATATTTTAATATTTTCTTGTATATCTCAATACATTTGGTCTCAATAATATTGTTTAATTATTTTATAGTATATAGTATCTGTTTTTAAATATTTTGCAATAAGATATTTATATATTATATATAGAACAGATTTTAATTTATTTTATTTAATAATATGAAAAAAGAATTAAAAATTCTTTTTATTTTTTTTATATAATAGTTCTTTTTTGGTAATAAAATATTTAGCATGATGTTTTATTTGTTTAATCTGTTTCTGTAATAAAAAGTTAGTTAACTTGACTAATTTTATATAATTATATAAATTATAATAAAGGTCTAAATTTATAAGAAAAAGTTTTGGTATAAGGTCTGGGTTTGAAGTTAAGATAAAGCATCTATATTGAAATGAACTCTTTCTGGTTTATACATGATTTCAAAGTTGTAAGGATGAAGTTTTAGAATTCATATTCTAGATATTTTTTAGATTTAGCACATTGTAACTTTTTAAGAACAAAATAGTTTGTAATTAGAATAAATTTGGCAGTTTCAAAATATTTATAAAAATGTTTACTAGCTTATACAACAGTAGTATATTTGAGTTTAGTAGTATTATAGTTAACTTCTTTTTGGTTAAATTTTTACTAGTATAGGCTACAGAATGTTCTTTTTTGTTTCTATCTAATTGACTAAATATAGCTCTAAATCTATAATAAAAGGCATCAATAGCTAAGATAAACAGTCTATTAAAGTCAGAATACTTTAATATAAAAGCTGTAATAAGTCTTTGTTTTAGTTCTTCAAAAGTTTTTCATTGTGATTTATTCTATATATAAGAAGTTTTCTTATATAATAGCTGGTTTAAAGGCTGTGCTACTTTTAAAAGATTATGAATAAACTATTGATACTAATCTACTAGTTCTAAAAATAAACATAACTAAGTTATATTGCTAAGTAGTTAAATCTTTTAAACAGCTTTTATTTTTTAAAGATCAGATACTATTCTAATAGAGATACAGTAACTATATGTTCTAAAAATAGTAAACTTTGCATTTAAAAATTATATTTTTTTAAATTTAACTATAAACTGGCTTTTCTAATTTTAATAAAAGTTTGTTATAAATGTTTTAAATATTTATCAAAAGTCTTGAAGTATACTATAGTATTATTAAGATAGACTACTACAAATTTTTATGCAATGTTTTGATATATTTTATTTATTAATTGTTAGAAATTTGCAAATATATTATATAGTTCAAAGAGCATTATATTAAACTTATAATACTATATTGAGTTACATAAATAGTCATTTCTCTGTCTGTAGAATGTATAGCAACTTGTTAATAATTACTTGTAAAATCAAGTATAGAAAACTACTTGGATCCTTTTAGAATATTAAGCATTTCATCAATGTGAAGTAAGATATAGGCATCTTTCTTAGTAACACTATTAAGTTTATGATAGTTAACACAGAATTGTAATTTGTTATTTTTTTTTAAACTAGTACAACTTATAAAGTTTAGAAACTAGAGAAGGGTCTTATAAGTTCACTATCAAGCATTTATTAAATTTTTTTTTTAATAAATATCTGTTCTGTAAACAAAAAAGAATAAAGTTAAGATTGAATAAAAGATTTTTCTTTAGTATGAATTCAATAAGTCACAAGGTTATTTGTTTTAATTCTGTTGTATTTTGTACAAAAAAATCTAAGAACTTTATTAGCAGCTAGCTAAATTGTTTGTTTTGTTTAGTATTTAAAGGTTTAATGTTCAATTTTGATAGTTTTGAACTAATACTATATTCTTTATAAGAGATTATAGTATCTACTTAAAAACTTGATATATGTTGTCTAGTTTAACAAATAGTTTTCATTTTGTCTAGGATGATTTAAAATTTTGACTTTTCTCATTCTTGAGTAAGAAAAGCATATCATTGTTGAATAGTTTGGGCATCCTGTTAGAATATTTGTAAAAAGGTTTGAGTAAATTTTTTTAACTTATTTATTTTTTATTAGAGCTATAGAATAAGTTGATTTTAGATTTTAATTTGTTGTTATAATTGTGCAACTGGTAATTGTAATAGGTCTGGTTTTAATAAAGTTGCATTAGTAGTATTTAATAGAGAGTTTACTAGTTCTGGTGTAAAAGGTTTATAGATAGGAACTGATAAAAGAGTATAGTCCTAGCAATATTCTTAATAAGTATCTAATTTAACTTAATGCTTAACATACAAACATTCTTTGCAAAAATCAACAAAAGCACTAAACTGTTAATAAAGATTAACAATAGCAAGTTGATTATTAAATTCTAAATGTCTAATATCAAAGAACTTAGCCAAATTTTGTTAAAAAGTTGCTCTTTATCATTATCAAGAACAGCTTGTTTAGCATATAAAATAAGGTTTATTTTTTTATATATTTAAGATTAATTAATTTGGTTATTTACTTGAAATTTTAAAGCTTCAATAATAGTAAGATTTGCTTTTTGCAAATAGACTTTAGCAAGACAAAAATACAAGTTTGGTTTATTTTATACTAAGATCTAGCACTTTTGGTTAACTTAGTATAATGTCTGATTTGGGTTTACAGATTATAGTTAAAGTTGTAAAAAATATTTGTACTAGCTTTATAAGCATATAAATGTTCAAGTTTACAAAACTATAGTTTTTTGATAATACTTTTCAAATTATACATTCTGTTTCTAGATTCATCATGTTTGCATAATTTACATTCAATCAAATTCTGTATTTATTATTTTGAATATAATTGTATTGGCTTCTAAGATTATTACAATCAAGACTTTAGTAGAAATTAGTATAGCAACCTTTATATATAAGAATTTTGTTTAATTATTGTAAGGTTTCTAGTTTCTAAAAGTTTTTGCAATAGCAATAGTATTGGATGCAATGATTGCTATAAAAGTATTGTCTTTGGATTTCAACTTCATTTAAGTTATATTTACATTAATAGGTCTAATTCTGTTACTTAAGAGAATCTAAAAGACAATTAACAGCAATATGTTCTATAGAGTTATATTCATTGCAAATATTTTCTGAGCATTGTTAATAAAGATGTTTAGAGCTTTGGCAATTTTTGCAAGTTTTTTTTTAAGAAGCTTGTAGTTGATAGTAAACAGCAATATGGCTTTTATGATAACATCAGTTGCAAGTATTTTAAGAGCAATTAGCAAAGAAGTAGTTAGAGAATTTACAATTGCTACAAACATAAGTCAAAGCAGTTTGGACATGTTATCAAAATTGATAAATGGTTTATTCTTTATTGTCTGTTTTTGAGTTAAGTTAGACAGTATATGCTTTATATAAAGTAAAAAATTCTTGCTTATAAAGGATGAACTCTTTTGAAGTTATTACTGTTGATTAAGGTTTAGCATAGTTACTTTTATAAGTTATTGGTACTAAAATCTTTTTGTTATTTTACTTAAATAAATAACAGCTATTCTTCTAGTTATAACTAGCACCAACTTTTTTGAACTAGTCATTACCAAGAAAAAGAGAATAAAAAATAGCAAAAACAACTTCAACAGTAATTGGGATAGTTATTTTTTTGATTTTTACAGAGCTATCTTTAATAATTTCTAATAAATGTATAGAAGTACCAGTAGCTGTAACAATTAGACTAGTGGAGATTCATTTAATTTTGAAGCTTAGTTTTTTAATAGTCTAATGAGTAAACATTCTAATAGCAGCATTAGCATTAATGATAGCTTAATAGAATCTGTTTCTAAGCTAAATGTTATATTTTACAGAAGTAATATAAATAGATAATTGAACTAAGTTGACATTTTTAGCTTCTTTATACAAATATTTAAACATAGTTGTTTAAATAAAAAAATTGTCAAAGAATTGTTTCTATTTCTTTAATATTGTAACAGAAAGAATAAAGAGAAGATCTTTATAGCCAAAATAGTTAACATCTTTATAATAAGATAAGAGTAAGTAAAAACTAGTTCTTCTTTTATTACTATTATATAAGTTTAAGTATCTGCTTCTTTTTCTAAAGCTTTCTTATTCTTTAGAAAAGTTTTAATAATAAGATTTATTATGACTATAAGAATAAAATCTTTGGTTGCATCTGTCATTTCTTCTATAATTATTTCTTGGATTAGATCATTATTTAACTCATTTGGTTCAACATTTAGCAATAAAGTATTCTATTCATTTATAGTAATGACAGTAATGAGAATTTTTTGTTTAAAGTCTGTTAGTGTTAGGTGTAGCTATATAGTTAGTAGATTAAGATTGAAGTAGTTGTTGTTGCTAAGCTAAGTTGATACTGAGTTTGGCAATCTGATTTGTTAGCTGTTTAGTAGTTTAATCTGTTTTTATAATAATATTGAAATTTTTTTTATTTTATTTTTTTTTTTTTATTTATTTATATAATATCATAAGAAATTTAATTACAGAAAAAAATTCTTAAAATAAAGATTTCTAAACTACATTTGTGTTACTAAAAATAGACACCCAATGTGACATTATACCTCCTATTTTCTAATAAGTGCTATAGATAATTGTTTCAAATTATTTTCTAGCTAAGATAGGTTGGAAAAAAACTTTAGATAAGAGTCAAGATATTATATAAAGCATGTGGTTAAAGTAAAATCTTGTAAGAGCCATTTGTTAATTGCTATTGTAGTATTAGAAGTTTGTATAGTTCTTAGAAGGTTGTTAGTAAAAGTAGATGTTGTTGGAAAGTGAATTTTTGTATATTTAGTTTTAGTAGTTATGTTTCGAGCAAGTTCCTATTGATGTTGAGATATGTTGTATGTAAACCATAGGTCTTGATAGTACCAAGTAAGAAGATTGTTGGCTAAATTAATCAAAAAGATATTTGTTTGTTTGTTTAAAAGAACTTTGATATTATTGTAGATAGTTATAGAGAAAGTGCCAGATATGGCATATAAGATAGGTTGGTAATTAGAATTAGTATAATTGGCTGTGAAGTTTAAGATAATATTAAAAATAGAGGGTGCTAGACTGTTAGATATTTGAAGTAAGATGAGTGTTAATTGGATTGTATTGAGAATTGCTTGGTTTATATTAATATTATTGCCTGCACAGAGGAAGAAAAAAAGTATGTTTTCAAGGTTTGTACATCAGAAACATGTTGTTGTTGTATAGAGATAAGAATAGCATATGTTAAGATTTTCTATAGTAGGCAGGTTATTTGTAAAGATTTTAATATGAAAGAAGTATTTTTGAGTGTCATGTTCCATGGATTTGATTATTTGAAAGTTGAGAGCCCAGTTAGGTTCTAAGGTATTTTGGAAGTATTTAAGTGTAAACCAAGAAGAAAGTTCTTGAATTGTAATAGTATTTTTGATAAAGTTACAAATTTTGAATGATATAAGATGATTATTCCATAGAAAGTAAGTTTGAGTATTTAGTAATGATAGTTTGAGAATGGGTTTAGAAGTTTCTCATTTTGCTAGAGAGTCTGTTTGGTTATAAAATGAATTTGTATATGATTTGATTTTTAAAAATTATATATTAAGGTTTTTAAAAGTTTTGAGATAATTGATAAAAGAAATAATATCTCAATTTTTAATTTGTAATTGTTTTAAAAAGGAAATATGTTGCAAGTTTTTAATTGCTGTTTAGTTGTCAAGATGGATTGTAATGGTAATGTTTGATGGTATAACTAAAAAAAGTGATAGAACTGCTTCAAGTTCAGTGCAATTAGTATTAGTGTATAATTTTGTGCTTGCATTAAAGTTTATATTAGTATTTGTTTCACAAATCCAGCCTATGTCTGGTTTAATATTTGGTGTTTGACAATCTTTGATGAAACCATCAGTATAGAAGATTAAGTTGTCTAAGTTAAAGTTTCTGATTGAGGAGTAAAGTTTGATTAATTGATTTTTATATGAAGTTGATTTAACAGTTTGTTGAATAAGTTGTATTTCAGGAGAAGTTAAGTTTACTGAAGGATTAGAAAAGGGTAAGGGTTGGGGAGAAGTGTGATCATTAATATGGATAAGTAAGAGAATTTCGTTGAAGTCAATTTGTAGTAAGTTTTTAGTAAGTTTAATTTCATTATATAAAATGCTAATAGATTGAAAGTTTGAGGTTATTGAAAGTGAAGTAGAAGTAATTAAAGTAAATCCAGATAAGTGATAAAGAGGTTGATAGAGGTTAGTTTGTTGGAAATGAATTTGTTGTGAGAGAAAGATTTGTTGATTAATATTGTAAAAAATTTTGTAAGGAAAAAAGTGGGTTAAGAAAAAGGAAAGAATATTTATCGAGTTAATGAAGGAGTTTTTGTAAGAAAGGTTTAAATGAGGCCAGATTGTATTAATATTGTAATTTTGATTAGAAGAAAAGATTTGTGTAAACCAAGTTGGTTAATGACCTTGTATAGGTTTGTTTATTCGTAAACATATGTTATTCTATAAAAGAAAGTATAAATTATCTGCTGTTGTAATTTGTTTAAGAAATAGAATTCTGTTGTTTCTTAAACTTTGAATAGTTAAGTTGGATAATTTTAGAGGAAGTACATCATATATTGTTTTGTAGTTTGTAAAAATTTCTGGTGATAGTAAGAAGTTAGACAGTAAGATATTGTGTTTTGCAAGTTGGCAAATATGAAAAATTAGTATAAAGTTTTATGTTTTGTGATAGTGAGTATTAAATATATCTATTGTAAGCTTCGGCTGCCAAATTTTGAGAAGCCAGACCTTAGTTCACAAAGTGCCAATAGTGTTAAATAAAGGTGTAGATTTGAAAATTTATTCAATATTAAAGGCACTTAATTTTTGTAAGATATTGTTAAAAGTTGGTAAGTTAAAGGATAGTGGATTAGTAAAAGTAATATTATTAGTATTTTTTGCTAATGCTAGCATTTTTTTGGATTGGATAGTAAATATTCGAGAGAGTTTAGTTTAAGTATTTTGGTGAATTGGAATTATTTGTAGTAAATATTTCAGAGAGGGTTGAAGAATAAGATTAAAAAGAGCTAAAATTTGTAATGGTGTAATTTTTTTTGTATTTAATAAGGTTGAGAAAGTTTTTAATTTTGTTAAAAATAGTATCAAGAGTTGGTTTTGTAAAGCTATTTCTATTATAAAATATGCCTAGATATCAGATAATGTCTTGAAATCTTCTAGGAAAAATGGTTTAATTATTAACAATGAGAATGGTTGAAGAAGAGGTAGATGATTTGGGTTTAATATGTAGAAGATTTGATTTAGAAGGGTTTATTTCGATATTGTTAAGTTTGTAAAGAATAGATATGTCATTGAGTATATTTTGCATTGTAGATAGGTCTTCACAATGCCAAGTGATATCATCCATATAGACTAATAGAGAAATATTAATTGTTTGAGCAAGAGTATTAGAAACAATATCAAGATGTGATTGTGCAGATATTTTAAGGAATTGATTTTTATATTTTTAATTAATGAAAAAAAGAATAGGATCATAGTAGATTTTCCAAAATAAGAGTAAATATGTTTCTCCTTACTCTATTCCAGATTTAACTTAAACTGGTTGTGTTAGACCATGACCAATGATGATTCTGTCAAGTCAAGAAGTATGTAATTCTGTAATAAGGTTTATACTAGGAGTTGGAATACTAATTCATTTGCAGGCTTCTTGTAGTTTTATAATGTTAATTTTATCAAAGACTTTAGACATATCTTGAAATAATATTTAAGCTTCTTTGTTATTAGCTTTGTAGTGTTCAATTGCATTATATAGAATTTGAATTGGAGTATGAGTAAAGGAATTTTTGAAGGCTGTGAAGTTAAAATTAGAAAGAAGGTTATTGGAAGTAATAATCTTATCTAGTCTAGATGTAAAGATTTTTGTAAAAATTTTCTTAAAGAGTTCAATGATAGATATAGATCATACTTGAGTAAGAGTATAGTCCCAGTTTGATTTTTTTGGAATAAGGAAAATATTGGAAGATTTCCATTTTGTAGGAACTTTTTGAAGTTGGAAACATTTGTTTAAAAATAGTCTAAAAAGGTTTTGTGCTTTGGAGCTTGCATATTTAATATGTTTATAGCAGATTTCAGAAGGGCCAGCAGCTTTTTGATTTGAAAGGTTAGAGATAATCTCTTATTATTTGTGTTATGTAATTTCTTGAGTAAGATTTTGGTAGTAACTTTCGAGTTTAGGATGTAATTTGTACAAATCTGAATATTTACTAGTTAGTAAAATAGTTTCTAAAGGTTTGGATTTGAAGTAAGTAGTAAAATATATATGAATTGTATCAAATATTTTATTATAATCAGTTAAGAGTAAGTTATTTGTTAATAGTTTGTCAATGTGTATATTGTTATGTTTTTCAAGAATCTTTTTGTAGAAAAGTTTGAAAGTTTCAAAGAAAAGTTTGTTTTGATTCTCAATTTTTTGTTTAATTTCATTATAAATAATTTGATTTTGATGATGATTAAAAACAGTTTTGGTAAGATAAAGTTCATTTTGGAGATAAAAAAGGGTAGATAATAGATTTTGAATTGTATTATCAGAGTATTTAGACAAGTATTTTTGAAGTAATTTGTTAAAATTTGGTGAATTGGTATGATTTTTGAGAAAAAGAATTTCTTTGTAGTAATAATAAAGTTGAGGATGTTTAGAAGGATTAGTTTCTTTAATGCCTTTGATAGTATTTACTTTTTTAAAAAGAATATGTTTAGAGGCAGCTTTAATTAGGCCTTTGTAAATTTGGTTCCAAATCTTGTTGAGTTGGTTTTGGTTAGAAATTGTAGAAAGTTTAACAAGCAGTCATTGAAGATTTTGTATTGTTTGAGTAATCTAATTTTCAAGAGAAGTATTAGTGCAGTTTTTCCAAAGGAAGATTTTTCTTTTTCATTGTTTGTGAGATTTTGGTTTGTTAATTATAATAGAAATTTCTAATATAATAAGATTATGATCAAATTCTAAGTAGTTTTGGAGTATATCAGTATATTCAATGTTTGAGATTGATAGATTGATCCAGATTTGATCAATTTTACTTTGTACATTGGATTGTTAAAAGGTGTAATTAGTGTTATTAGGAAAGAATAGTCAATAAATGTCTTTAAATTAAAAACTAAAGAGGAATTTGATAAGTTGGTATTCTGGTATAGATGATTTTTTTGGTAGAAATCTGTCTATGTGAGAATTGGAAACTTCATTAAAGTTACCTATAATTATAATTTTATAAAAGGAGGTTTGAGTTAGTAATATTGCATGTTCAACAATTTTATTACACAATCATTTTTTTTTCTAAGTTGGAATATAGATTTGAAGAATTCTAATAAGAGTGTTTTTGAAGTATAAGTTAAGGCCAATAATATAATCTTTATAGTTGTGAGAGCATGCAATATATTTGGATATGTTTTTGTGAATAAGGATTCCCACTCTAGCTTGATATGATTCTTAAAAAAAACTCCAGAAGCTAGAGTAGTTGTGGTTTTGTGTTTTAAAGTATTTAGTTTCTTGAATAGAGAGGTGTGTTTCTGAGAGGCCTAGAATGTCGAGAGCTTGAACATTGAGCATTTCAGTAAGTACCAGTTTTTTGTTTGATTGTAATAAACTATTAATGTTTAAGAAACCTATTTTAATAGTAAGAGAGGTATGTTCAATTGTGGGATTAGGTACATTAGAGTTGTTGTTTGTTTTTTTGTTTGTTGGTATTGAAGTTAATATAGAATTTGTATATGACTTAAGTGGTATATTGTATGTATTCCATGATAGAGGAAGTATGTGATTTGGTAAAAGTTTTGTATTATGAGGTAGGTAGATATGTGCTTCTTTTTTATTTTTGGTTAGTGAGATCATGGCATATTTTTTTAAATATGAGGCATAATTGTCAAGATAAGAATAGAAGAATTGTATAGTTTGAGGTTCTTTTAAAAGTAGAAGGTTGTAGTATGATAGGTATTTGTTATAACAAATGTTCAAATCATAGAAGTCTAAAGATGTTGGTAATAATTTGATAAGGTTTCTTTTTGTAGAATCATTCAGAGATTCTATAAAAAAAGTTATTGAAAAGAATTATAAGAAGTTGTAGATAGTAAATTAGTAGATTTTTTATTTGAGGTAGAGTTGGTATTTGTATTAGATTGATTAATATTGATGATTTCTTGATTTGTGTTAAAGTTAGACATTATAATATCATTGTCAGGATTTGTTATAAGATTAGATATTGTTTCATTAGTTTCTATAGATTGTGTTGTAGGTGATTTTGATGTATTTTCTACAATGATTTTGTTAAGTTTAGATTTGAAGAAATTTGTATTAATTTTGAGAGCTTTGAACTAGATTTTGAATTTAGAGAGTAGTGCTTTTTTTGCTTCAGAATAAAATTATTCTTTATAAGCTTTCCTGATATAAGACATGAATAGCTTGTTAAGAGATTTGAGTATATAGAAATAGGTAATTACTCTAGCTAAGAAGTAGGTATTGATTGGTTTTGATATAATTTTGTCAATTGCTTGGTAAAGATAGAGATTATCTATTTGATCATTTATAACAGCTGCTTTGAGATATGTATTAAAATAACTGTAAAAGTAGTAACTTTCATGAGTAACATCATGATAGTCAGATTTGTTAAATTTGTTAATTTCTAAGAAATCTAATTAAGTTTTGGCTACTAGTTGTCGAAGATAAGTAATTGGTGTTGGTTTTTGAAAGATTGCTATGAAATCATTATCATATTTGAAAATTGCAATATTTAGTATTAGATGTAACCATTTAGTTTTGGCACTTGAGTTTGAATCAAAGTTTGTAGGTGCAGGATGGTATTTGAAGGATTCTTCAAAAAATTTAACTGACAGATTTTTGACATTGTGTTCAGTATTATCTAGTAATATAGTACAATTTTCTATAGTATATGTATGAATATGATAGAGTGCTGTTTTAAAACAGAGTTGTGAATATTCATGTAGTGAATTAATAGAAGTAATAGTAAATTGTTGAGATAAAAGGACTTTACAAGTTTCAGAAAGTTTGAGAGTGATTTGATATTTGATAAAGTTGAATGTTTTTTATTTATCAATTTGAATAAATTGTCATTTGTAAATATTAAAGAAAGTATTGAACCATGTTTTGAATTGTGTTAAGTGATCTTTAAGAGATAGAATTTGAAAAGTTTGAAGAAATTGTTGTTTCAGAATGTTAAGAGATATGTTAATGTTGAATTTATTATTATTTTGGATTTTAAAAAGAGGTTGGTTAATGCTATTCTTACTAATATAATAATGAAGTTTGAAGAATATTGAGTAGAGTTTAAGATCTTTATAGAATTTTTTTGTATTGATGGTTTTATATTTGTTATAAAGAATAAGATGTAAGCATGCAAAATTTAATATAACTTGCATTCTATTTGAAGTAATATAAGGTAGAATCAAGTTGTATGAAGTAAAGATTTTTGAATAATTGAGGTGAATAAAGAGTATAGTAGTAAATTCTTTAAGAAGTATGATAAGAGTAGAGTGAATTAGTTCAAAAGAAATAGCAAAAGATTGGTTTGTAAAAGAGTTATTTTCATAAATAAGATCTATAAAAAAATTAACTGTTGGCCAGCTAAGATTTTAATTAGATACATATAATTAAATTTAGACACTGGTTTATTTTCAGTTACTTGTTTAATAATTTTTTCTGTATATATATTAATAAGATATGGTTTAATAAATTTAAGTAATTGTAGAGTTAGTTTGTTGTTGAGTTTAGTATGATGTTTTATTTTTTTAGTAATTAGAAATTCTTTGAACCAATCAAGGTCATTAGAAGTATATCTAGATATTTGTTTTTGGTTTTGCTTTTGTTCTTTAATAAAATGTTGGAAGTTTAGTTTTTTAGGAAAAATAGATTTGTATAGTTGGATTTTGTCTTTTGCAGACATAGTGCTAAGTTTATAAAGGATGATTACTTTCTTTTGGTCAGAGTTAAGTGGAGTTATCAGTTCAGTTAGTTTAATTTTGAGTTTAAGATTTAGAATATGTAGTATAAAGTATGATGAATTAGAAAGCCTTTGAAGATGCATGCTGTTGTGTAATCTGGAGCATGATTTTGTTGATTGTCAGTAAAAACACCTTGAATATTTTTAAGTTTACAGAGAAAACAAATATGATAGTGTTAAGAGTGTGCAATTATAGTTGTAGGAGTTGGGTCTGTTTGAAAGTTTGAAAAAAGAACACATGCTGTTGAGAATGAAGAAAGTTATGTTTGATTAGTTAATTTAGAAATTGAAGAGGCTGATAGTTCTTCTGTTTTTTTAAAACTTTGTGAAGAGATAGTATTTCTGATTTGAGTTTGAGTTGAGTTAATAGGTTGACCAATTGTAGTTGAATTAATAATTTTATAATGTTAAGAAGTAAAGTTTGTATGAAATTTGTCATAAAGGCAGGTTGTGATTGCAGGTTATAGTAAGACTTTAAAGTAATATTGTTGTTTTTTATCATCATAATAGTCTGGTTTAGCTGCTAGTGAAAGGACTCTTAGTGCTTAGGGTTTGGCCTCTTAAAACCCAACTCCATAGCAGTCTTTGTATTTAGAATAGTAGTAGTCTATATCATAGATATCTGGTTCTTGAGAGTCAGTTAGAGTAGGCATTTTTCTGAGTTATTTTTAATGTTGGAGTGTGATAAATAAGGAATGTGACAAATAAGAAATGTGATAAATAAGAGGTGTGATGCATAAGATAACACCTGGTATGACATTTAAGTGATTGGCATGATCAACATAGAGCAAAATTTGTGTAAATTTATTAAGACAAAATTAGTAATAATAAGTTTTGTTTAAAAATAGATGAAACAAAGATAGGTTTGTATAAAATAATTAGTAATTTTGATTAGTAATAGAGATCTACAGGTCTGAGACACCCTAGAGGGTCAGGGTCTTTCAAAAAAGAAAAAAATTTTTTTTTCTCAAATTTTAAAAAAAATTTATAAGAAAGTTTTAATATATTTTTCAATAAAACTATCAGTTTTTGACTGTATAAAGAGTGTAATATATCAAAATTTAGATAAAAATATGCTGAATCTTTTTGTTTTAAGTAACTACTGTGTTTTACTTAGTAAAATAATGAATATTTAGCAATAATAGAAATTTATTTAATTTAGTTATATCCTATTGATAAACACTTTTAGAGATATAAAAGTAGGTCACCTATATGTAAAATTTTATAAGAAACAATTTTGCTTAGGTAGCCAAGATAGATTTACTTAATAATAATTTGAGAAAAGAGTAGTTTTGTTTAGAAAGAATTTGGTACAAGTGATCATTAAAAAGAGTTAGTAATTTGCATCCTTCGATATTGAAAATTATTATATATTTAGTTTTTTTTTTTTTTTGGTATTAAGGTGAGGCCTTGCTCGTATCTTTATTGGTAGTTTAAAAATTAGTAGCTACGTGGAGCT
>CAJVQA010004776.1:0-17098 GCA_910591915.1 Cetraspora pellucida
GACTTATATTAAAATTTAAAGAAGCCATAGTAGTGTTTTTATAAAGAGCTTCTGGTAATGTTTTTGCTCCTTCTGAATCAAGTTTGTATGCTCTAACACTTAAGACAAATAAACATCATTCATTAAAAAACCAGGCGGTTCGTTAAATTCATTATGGGTCTTTAATAATATAAGATAGGTTGAGTATATACAATACATTACTTTCTATATAAAAATCAAATAACATGGTATCTAGAAAAAAAAAACCCCAAATAACCTGAGATGGAGACGGGTATAAATTAGGGTTCAAAAAAGTCAGGGCAATATTTTTATAAAGTGCCTCTGATAATGTTTTTTCTCTCTCTAAACCAAGTTCATTAGTTTCAAAGAAATGGTGAATCTTAAATAATATTAGATTAGACAACATTAGTAATGTTAACATATTGAAACAACTTCGACTAGCCTTTCAACTAAACTTGGGTTGTCTTAAAACTACATTTCTAGGAGAACCAAATGACAAACATAATTTTGAACAGTGACATATTAGTATTAAAAATCTTTAATCAATAGCTTTACACAACATTTAATAATGCTTTACTGTAATACCTCACTTTCATCAAAAGCCATAGTGATAGTGATAAGAGAATATCTCATATTACCTTAAACAATTTTAACAGTAGTAGTACATAACTTATCATGTGACAGACAAAATTAGATAGTTAATTTTATTTTTCAAAACCACTAGTTAGAATTAGTTATTTACTATTAATGGTTAAGTCTAACCACTGGAGCAAGTTTTATAATTATCCATATAAAATTAATCAAAATATATTCACTTAATGTCAACAGTCTCTTAAACAATTTCAAACAACTAAGTCTAATTGACTATATCTTAGAAAATCAAATAATATCTTTAAAATATTTAAAACATACTTATCTATTAAAAAAAAAAATTTTCAACACTTTTACAAAAACTTACAAATTATAAAAGCTTTTGGACATTAAGCAATGTTTACCAAAGTAGTATAAAAATTTTAATCTATAAATTACTTGCCAAGCATATAGGAAAAATTTAATTTACAAAAACTTCTTTATAAAAATTGATATCATTTTTAAAAATCTTCATATTAAACTAATTCAAATTTAATTTTTATTCCAAGGGAAAAAATAACTTTGAAAAGATATTTTCTTATATCTTACTTCTATTCTCAACAAACCTAACTACAAAATCAACTTAATGAGAGATCTAAATGATGTTTTTAATTCTAAGCTAGATAGAGTATTTTAAAAAAACTTTAATATACCTGAATATTCTTTTTTAAAACATCTAAAATCTCTTCAATTTTATAATATTTATAGACTTTTTTACTTTTCAACTTCTATATTCTGCTATATACATAATAACAGTTATAGCTGAATTAATCAAATATGAACAAATATTCATATTATATTCTTAGATTATGCTGACATTTTATCTAACTTATTTAACTTATTTGATTACTTAATTGTTTTATTTAAATTTACAATTAACCTACCTAAAATTAATATACAACTTCTCCAAACAAGAATTATATATTAATGAAAACTAACTAAAAATTAACAAATTTAAAACTACTAAAACCATACTAAACAAAATCTACAAAAACACTTTATACCTATTACTAACATTACTTATTGCTCTGAACTTAATACTATATTGAACCAAATCAACAAAACCTTAACTAAAGTAGCTCAAAAGTATATTTTATTTAAAAAAATCAAAATAAATTTATATTAAAATAAACAATTAGCAACACTTATACTATTATACAAACAATTTAAACAAGTTATTTTATTTAAACCAACTTTTAACAAATCTAATTTTATACAAATCTACAATTCATATATTAACAAATATTCAAATAATACCACTTTATCACTTTTATATCCAATATTAACAAATTATAATCCAAACTTTAGTATTCTTTTCAACTCTTATACTACTAAAATCAATACTCTTAAAATACAAATTTTTTAAAAAAAAACAAGAGAACACTCTAAAAAAAATTTAAAATAATAAAAAGAAAAAATAACAACTTCTATCAAAATCCTAAAATATTTTTTCATAATGTCTTAGAAAAACATAATAATAGTATTAACTTAGATTGATTCTTATTCAACAATATATTAACTATTCAACTAAATAAAATAAAACAAGTTCTACAATCTTACTTCTAAGACTACTTCAAAAAACTACCACATATACCAATTCAAAAAAATACAAAATTTTATAAACTTTACAAACCTCAACTAAAAAATAAATCTTACTTTGTTGATCTATTTTCAGAAATTACTTGAAAAGAATAGATCAAATTATATATAACCTTCCAAATTAAAAAGGAGCTAACCTATTAGAAACTAATTATGAACATCTAAAATGTTTAAATCCAAAAATACAAAATATTGTTCAACTTTTTTAACTAAATGCCTATTATTACAACAAGTATCAACTATATGAAAAATATTTAACATTTTTCTAATTCTAATAAAATCCTTATAAGATTTTACTTTAGACTAAGTCAAATCAATAACACTTATCAAATCAATCAATAAATATCTAACTAAAATCTTTACAACTCACTTAGACCAAATCATTACTCAACATCAATTATTAAGTAATCTTAACTTTGCAGCAACTAAAAACAACTTAACTTACATTCTTATATATATATTACTTAATATAACTAAATACTACAAAACTAACAATAAGAAAGCTTAAATACTCTTTTAAAATATGTCTAAAACCTTTGACAAAATTAATATCAAACAGTTATTAGATGCTTGTAAATATATTGATATCTTTCAACCTAATTTAAACTTTATTAAATTTCTCTACCAAGACAGAAAAGCTAAGCAATTACAGCTTATAGTCTTACTAATCTGATTACATTACACTCAGACATAGAACAAGGAGAAACTTATTCTTTATTACTTTAAAACATATACTATGATTCTATTTTCAGCTAATAAATTTAAAATATAGCTCTAAACTTCTCAAAATTTCATCTCAATCTCCTTTAGAAACAATTTTTATAACTTCACAAACTTATATAACAATATTATCTTTTGCTTTTATAAATACAGTTTAGCACTTTAAATTTAAAAATGATCTTTAAAATATCTTAGACAATATATTAAAACTTTACTAACTAAATAATATTTAAATTAATCCATATCATCTCTAACAAAAAAGTATTATTTAATACCAACTCAGAAATAATACCTATAAATTTTAACAATCAACCAATTATATCTTGTAAACTAAATAAAACAATCAGATACCTAAAAATCTTTTTAGATAAAAAGATTCAACTAAACTTACACTAGAAAAAATTTTTAGTAAAACTTCTCAATTTATTCACATTATCCAATACAAAAAACTCCTTCTTATACAAATATCTTGATTTCTTAATATCAACTTATTACTATTATTAGAATATTTATTTCAAATCTGTTCTTTTTCTCAAATTAAATTTCAACAATTATTAAGCTTCTAACAAAATGTACTAAATATATGCTTTATCTATCTATAAATACAAACAATAATATATTAACTAGTCTACAACTACTCAACATTTCAACACTAAACAAACTTATATTACAAGTTAGCAGTAGTAATATAGAAAAAGGTTTTAATACAATTCTAAATCAAATTTCTATATATTGAGTTAAAGAATAGCTTTTTAAAATATGAAAATTATTTCTAACCCAGAATATAGTTATAAAAAACTGCAAAAACCTCTTTAATTTTACTATAATATTCTAGCTTGCTTACTTATATAAAAATAATATTTCTTTAACAATTCTTATCTCAATCAATTAACAACTTATAAACAAATTAACTAATTAAATAATATTTATAACTTTATTTCATCTTTAAACAACTTAACATTTCTAAGTCTTAGAAACTATAAAATTTTTTCCTTGAACAAGTACTAATAGCTAACAATTATAACTTACTTTTTTAAAAAAAATATATATTCTAGAACTCTCAAGTCTCCTCAAGGTCCTATTTCAAATTAGTTCAAAATATTTACAAACAAAATTTTTTTCTTTTTTATCTTACATGTATAGCACAATCTTTAGATCTAACAAATTAATCTCTTTCTAAATACACTTAATCTTATTACACTTCAGTCTACTAATTCTAATAACATATAAACACTATATACCTTTTCTACAAATTAGCATATAGGCAAAATAATGAATATATCAAATTTTTTAATACTTTTCTAAAAATACCAAGTCATAAATTCAAAAACCAATACAATTAATATTTTCTAACACTTACAACCTTCTAAATAAAATATAAACAAACTATCAATCTAAAATACAAAACACAAAAAAGAAACAATATTTCAAGCTTAATATTAATGACTAAAAAATACAAGTACTTCAAAACATTCATGTAACATTATACAAACCTGCTTTACAATTATTACTATTCTTTTTACTATTCTTTCCAGAAATCCTTCTAATTCAAAACACAATACTAGACTCTATATATTAAAAGCAACTTATAAACCTACATTAAAAATATTACTTCTGAACTTAAACAATTTACATTTCTATAAAAATGGCTTAATACTAAATTTACAAACAAATAACATATCTACTAGTATTACTTAGATTCTTGAAAATGATACTTAAATTAAATTTAATGCTTCTATATCTCATATATTAAACTCTATATATACAAAACTAATAACACTTATTTTACTATTTCTTATTTTATCAACCAATTATCAAATTCACATTCACCTTAACAGCCTATCTATAATTTAAACTTTTACAAATTCTATATCTTATAACTATAATTTACAAACCAAACAAAATAATTAGGATATTATACATATCTTAAATTTTTTAAAAAATACAAAAACATAAATAATACTTTACATAATATAGGATCTTTGCTATAAAAATAACCTTCTGAGGCTATTTAGATTTTATAAATAAAATTAAAATTTACTAGTGATCCAGTAATATAATTTGAATAAACTTTTTTTTTATTTTATAAAGCTTAGTAAACTTTATTAAATAAAAAAAAGTTTATTCAAATTGGATTATGAGATCATTGGTAAATTTTAATTTTATTTATAAAATCTAAATAGTTTCAAAAGGTTATTTTCATAGCAAAGATCCTATATAGTTGACATTTTTACCAAACAAAATATTAAAAAAACTAAACTTAATCTTAATCTTGAGTATTTCTATTTATCTACTTTCTTTACTTAAAATTAAATACTAATTACATATAAATTACATAAATTCTACAAGAACTTATTTTCAATTTAAACATTTAACAAACTCTTTTAACTAAAGTTATTACAAAACCTTTCTATTATAAATATTCTACTATTAACTAAAATTAACTCTTAAAATTATAATTTTAAATTATATTTTATTAGAAACAAAATACTTTTTAACAATTTATCAACAATGTTCAATTTAAATATCTGTTATCTTCTCTATTTAATTTCAAACTACTCATATTGTAATCAACATAAAATACTGAACATTTGCTCCAATATTCACTTCATTTCTATAACCTAAAAGATATTCTCATCAATAAAATTACCAATGCTCTAAATTCATTAACCTTCTAGAAGTTTCTTTAAATACAATAATACAAAATTTTAATTCCAAAATCTTTATTTTTAATTCCAAAATCTTTATTTTAACTCTAGTATATATAATATAATTCTTTTATTTATACAGGAAACAATAATTCTCAATCAACACATACAACTACAACTAATTCTAAAAAACTAATCAATAATTTTTTAATCTCTATAGTCAACTCTCTACTCAAGTGATTCAACTCTTTTATTTGACAAACTTATAACATTAAACAACATGAATAGAAATTAGTATAAGGAATTTTTACTTTTACTAAAAAGAAAAACAATACTTACTTACCTAACTTGCAATCTTCAAATCTAAAGAATATTACTTTTATTTTTAATACTGATATAGATCTTTTTATTTCTAAAACCTTGTTTCAAAATTTCAATATATATACTTGTTTTTATTAATTAAATTATTCTAAAGAGTTTTCTTTTACCCTTTTTTGTAGTTAATAATTAACAGAAATTGATTTAACTAATAATAGAAAATAAAAGAATAATATTTTTTTTTTCAGGTTTAAAGAGTGATGTCTATGGCTTGTGATTTTTTATTAAGACTTACAACCTACAAATATTGTAGGAAGGTATTACATTTTGCATATCAATGAGACTACAATTAGCCACTCATACAATTTTAATCATTGTCTATTTAAAGGTTCTGCCTACTGGTTACCTACTAATTGTCATACCTGAAACCTGCCTGTGGGTTTCCTATTTAAAGTCTCTGATTTTCAATGTTCTTTTTGTAGTACCAACTTAATTTTTTAATAACAAACCTTAGGGCTACTTTACTCTCGATGCAAACTCTACCGAATGAAAATAGATCCTATGACTACACCTATTTGGATTTATGATGCCAGAGGTAATTCCATATTAGGTAAGGCCAATCCTTTCCACAAATGTTGACAACATTTTCCACATTACTTACTATAGTAGTGCCCATGCTCTGCCATACCGGTTTTCTTCTGAGAATTCTTTAGATCAAATATGTACCTTCACTTGGACTTCCACAAGACTTCGCATCCAATTATAGGCTCCATTTTTGGTTATAAAGTATTTTACCTCCAGCCAGACTTGAACCATTGACCTTGTTTGTGAGGAGATAAGAGCTTAACAACTAAGCTATGAGACTCAACCCCCATAAAAGAATAATATCATACTATATGTCATTAATATATATAGTAACAATAGTGTAATTTAGAAATAATACTTAGTTATACATTTATATCTAATTGATATATTCATGTATCATCATTTTTCCTACTTGCTATTATATAAAAAAAAAAAAAAAACACATGATTAATATACAAATTAACCTTTCTAAATCTGTACTTATAACAAATAACAAGCAAACTAACTATACTCTTATTATATATAATAACCATCTTCTTAATCTTTATCTACCAAATGAACCATTCAAATTTCTTAGATTTGGTTTACACTTAACAACAAACAAACCAAACAAACCAACCTCATTATTGCAAAATCATCACATCATATTAAAATTGCAAGCACTAAACAAATCACTGACATGCATACATGTTATATTATCAAGAAAATGTAAAATTTTATTCATAAACTAGAAAACTAAAATATACAACCTACAAGAAGTAGCTACATTTAACACAAATATATCATTCATTAATTGCTGAACCGACCAATTAAAAAACAATTCAAGTATTTAGTAAGACAGTAACCTAGTAAAGAATCGAATAAACTGATTCATAAGGGATAATAAAAACTCGGCCATATGAAGACTATTAAATCATAGAATAACTGGTGATCAATAATTGTGACAGATTAAAATGAAACTTTGTGCATAGAGTAAAATAGACAAGCCACCGAAAAATACAAAAATTTTGGAATGAAGGGTTTTTTTTTAGTATAAGGGTCAGATTTATGTGTAGAATTTAGATTAAACAAGTATAAGTGGATTTAAGAGGTTAAATAGAAAGACTAAATTTATTTTGATTTGATTCATTATGATTCGCGACAATAATTAACAACCCTAAGTGATCAACATAAGCTACACGGTAAATAGGACCTAATGTAAGTCTGAGCGGATATTACTATAGTATTTTTGAAATAATCAACAATAGTAATAGCACAATTATCTTAGATGTTAAATCCTTACTCTAAGTTCAAGCATTTAAATTGAGAGAGAAAAGATTCATCATTATCGGTATAATAATGCAAATTCCAACAAATAGCTCCTGGGAGACTAAAATGACACTGAGGATCAGCTTCACATTTATCACAATGGCATATAAATCCATAAGTATATAAAATCTTAGATTGCCGTTGTTGTTTATCATCTATTGTATCAATGTAACAGGTAAAAATTTCTTGTCCCTTCATTACATTTTGCAAAGCGATAGTAGTAAAGCGAAAGCGATTGCAATCAATTTGTTGGTATTTTTGACGCAGTTCCATAAATTGTTGAGTTAAATCTTTTCTAAAGTACCTTTCTGTTGCATTCATATGTATAACCAAAGGATTACAACTATGATTAAAAAGAGATGTCAATGGAAAAATGCCGTGAGTATCACGTATATTTCCTTCTCCACTAAATACATTTACTCCAAGAATCGCCATCAAAGTTATGAATACCCAAAAATCATATTGTAGATCATATAAAGAAATTTCCGCAAGTTTTAAGATCTCAAAATAGATTATTTCATATTCACTATCCCAAGGAAGATGTCCTTCGTAATATGAGTTTGCATGTTGACGTGAAAGATGTTTAATTTCCTTAATATCTAATGGGTTTATGTCCCGTTCCTTAGCTAAAGCAAAAAGTTTTAATACTAAAATAAAAATATGGTTCCAACCTGGACGAACTCTCTGTGCTGAACGAATGATAGTATCAATACTCTTTCCACAAAGTCGTTTATGATATAATTTCATTGCTAATTTGTAACATTTCTTGTTACAAAACAACTCTTTACATCGAGAATTATGGCAAGGATACTTGACTGAACATCTTGGATGACCAGGTTTTTCAACAAGCTCAAGCGTACAATATTCACATCTGTTAGAAAAGTGATTATGTCCTGCAATAAATGGATCTTCTTCTAGGATAATTTCATGGGTCGTAAAGTCTTTAATAGACTCAACTCCCAGATGAATCGTCATTTTTGATTCTTTAACTGAATCAGGCGGAAGCTTTCGTAAAACAACCTTTAACTTTTTATTACTGGCATTATCAAGTTGTTTTTGAAGTTCTCTAAGTATAGTAGCTGAAATTCGTTCATTTGGACGTTTATCCCAAGGATATTGACCATTGAATCTAAACCATCCGCAATCAACATATGACAATATAATAGGGCTGGTAAACCCCCATCTTATTGATATTTCCTTGAGCAATAATTCATTCTTTGGTTCTGCAGTCCCATCTGGTGATACTTGAATTCGAATATTACTTAGTTGTCTCAATTTTAATGCCAATATCTGAAATTTTTCCTTTTTTGTCTTATTAAAAGTTTCTGAAAGATCTTTTAATATTTCATATTCTGAGGCAGACATCCCAGGAAGGCCTAAAGCACGCAAAGCTTCGGCATAGTAATATCTTCCCTTGTAACTTATTTTTTGTAATTCGATATTATCTTTAATTTCATCACATAATAATAAAACTCTTTTCGCATCTATAAGCGCAATTTCCGGATAACCTTCTTTTAGGCATACTAAAGCACGTTGACACCACAAATTTGGATCATTTGGCGTTTTGGTCAACTTATCAGTGTATTCATTCCATTCAGAAATATATTTATCATCTCTGAGGGTGGTAATACCTTCAAATTGATGAAAAAACTTGTGTACTCTGGGTATATTTTTTGTAGCACTCATGTTGAAAATAAGGAAAATTATCGTGAAATAAAAATATTAAGCTGTTTGAAATGTTTCAAACTAGTACGTACAAGTCATTGTTCCTTAATTTAGGAACAATCTTGGCTTGGTGAAACACAGCTTTTGCTATTTTTGTTCTTACCGTACGTATATCAGTATATAATTACAATTGTATATAATTACAATTAATGTTAGATATAGTTTATATTGTAAAATATGTTTATTTGCTATTAAACATTTAAGTAGATTTAATATAGTATAATTTTTCTATGACGATTTTTTGATTAATGTTACTGTATTTTAACATAGCCGTAACAAAATAAATTTATTTAAAAAATTTTTTTTATCCCTCTGAACATTGTAATATTGATAAAACGGAAAGTGCTTATTTTACACGTTTTTCATGTTGTTAAACTATGAAAAGATTATTTTATTAAAAATAATAGGGTGATTCAGAATTAACTTATTTCGAAAATAAGTGGGAGTTTAAAAGAAGCTACTTCTATTTTAAAAATCCCGACTAGGGAATTAGATAATAAATATTTACCGGAAACGATTATATAAATTATGAGATTATTTGGCCTGCATTAGAATATCATCTGGTCTGCATTAAATATCATCCGGCCTGCATTAACTTTAATGGACCAATTTCTAAGACTGGGGTAAAATTGCCACCCAAAAAAGTTTCTAACGTCACGTAACAAATATATTGAGCTCTAAAATTCATGTAGCTTAACAAAAAAATACAAACAAAAAAATTTAAGCTATAAGTAATAAAATAATCATTTTATTTATTTCGAATAATTCAATAAACGTATTATTTATTATCGCAAGGTTTAAATCGAGGAAAAATGATTTTTTACATGAATTTTTAGTCTCGATATATTGTCACGTGATGTTCAAAACTTTTTTGGGTGGCTGTTTTACCACAGTCTGCATTTCTACGTAGAAGTTTTATTTTTATGTCATTCTATATATATTGTGATGACGGATTTTAGATAGGATTAGATAGAATTAATAAACGAATAATAAAGTAACCAAAAGCCTTTCTCGCCCAAAAGCCAAATCTAACACCCTCTTTCGAAAAGGTTACTTACCGTACGTTACGCGAGGTTTAGAATTTTGGAGCGACAGAGTCGCAAATCTTCCGAACACAACAATATATATGGGGGGTGCCAGTAGAAACAAAGCAAATTGTTTTTAGTGTGTTTTTTTAAAATTTTAAATTAAAATATCTCAACAACTATTAAACCAAACTAGGTAAACTTTTTTTTATTTTAATTCTATTACTTTATAGAATTAAAATAAAAAAAATTTTGTCAAGTTTGGTTTAATAATTGTTGAGATATTTTACTTAGAAACAATTTGCTTGGTTTCTACTGGCACCCCCCCATATATATGCGTATACTTGATTAAATTTTTTTTTGCCGTTGGTAGTTCTTACTTACTATTCCTTTTACAATAAATATACCATTATTAAGTCATTCTTTAAACAACATTATTATACATGGGTGTTAATAAACCGATTTGGCATCATTTTGAAATGCTAAATGTATTATTTTAACAAGAAATTATATTTCAACTGATTATCTTTATATATTTTTATAATTCATGAAAAATTAAAAAACTTAACTATATTCCGCGAATCCCGTGTGGATTCCGCGCGGGATTTTTAAAAAACTAAGATTTGCCCATCACTATATTTCAAGCTTTAAAATGCCCAAAAATGTCAAATTTGTAAAAGACCTGGGATACTTTGTCGATCGGAATATGGTAATTTAATACATATATGAGATATTGGTCACATACTGAAAAATAACAAGACACTTTTTTCATCGAAGTTAATGTCACTTCCACGTACTACTACGCAGCACCGGTGCCGACAATCATTTCGCCGACAGCTCATTTGACCGACATCACAATTTACTAAAAATATATACTAGCGACCCTATGTCGCTTGGTGTGATGCCGACTAAATGTGAAATGATACGGATGCACGCAGCATATGGATAGTCCATACTTATAATTCCATAAATCATAAAACATAGTCGTTTGATCTATTAACACGATTCGAGGCAAAATGTTGTTTCAATACTTCATGTCGGGCGCTAATTAACGTTAAAGATATACAAATTCAGGTTTTATTAGCAAATTTAAGTGGCGTAAAATTTATAATAAATATTTTTGAGTACATCTAGACTTATTAGAATTTATTAAACGGAATAACTATAGGGCGGTGGTTGTGATGATTGATGATTATCAGTGAAACCACAACATATTTTGACAGCAGAAAATAAAAGTTTAAAAACATTAATTAATGCTATAAAGGTTACTAGACTTGCTGCAATTAGGAAATTTTTCTTAGTATCAGGTTCACTTTTAATTCCAGAATAACCATTGTAGATTGTCCAAGCTAAAATTGCCAAGTAAGCTATTGAAAACATGTCTGAAATAGAACCAATTTTATCAATTGTCTCTTGCTTTATTACTTTATCTCCCCAGAGAAGATAATATTCTTGCTTAACTATTTTATACAAAAATATATATGTATCAATACAACTTGCAAAAATTGAAAAAATTAAAATGCATAACCAACTTACAAAATAATATGCAGAAATGCTCACAACAACTTAATCTAGCTTCAGATCGAATTTGAAATATAAGATACCAACGTAGAATTAGTTCCACTACGATGATGATGATAAATGCTGACATCAGAATTTGTCCTTGCTCACGCTATGCAACAAGTTAGAAGTATATAAGATTCAAATAAAATTTATTCATAAATTTCTTTCAAAATAATTACCGCGCGATAAACTGTAATAATAGTCACTATAAGCAAAATGAAAAAAATAAAGTTTAACATTAGCCAAAATTTCCACAATAACCGTCGTCTTTCTGACGCTGGTGCTCCTACTCCCATTTTCTTTTCTTTTCTTTTTTTTTTTTTTTTAGTAAATTTGATTGCAAATGATAATTATCTTTTGGTCTATTTAAATATCGACAATGTTTTTTTTTTCTAAAATGCAGGCTTAGCCATCGAATTTCTGTTCCTTTTTCCGACTATATAATACGCATACATTGTATACAACATTAAATTAATTCGAAAACGCGATACAGATAATTTTTTTGAAAATGTTTAAAGCCGTTTACAATTTAGTTATACCCATTGCAAATTATCATCACCAATCATATTATTCGATAATGTTCTAGCAGACAGGTAGAAAATTCGTTAGTATCGGCAAAGTTGTTTCAGGAGATTGCACCAGAACTCGATTAAAATCGGATCTGGATTTTATTGGATTTTATGAAACAAACGTTTTACCTGGTTTTAGCAGATCTCTTAATTTGGTTATACCGTGGTATTATGGCTTAGTCCATATCGACTACCATTTATGTAATTGATAGACTACATTCATATACGCACGTAAATATGTGCGCGTGTATGACTGGGTCGTTATTTAAAATATTTTTTTAAATCAAATTAATTTCTTCAAGCATTTCTCAATTGCTAAAGTTTTTTACATAAAATCTACAAACTTACCATATTTTTTTAAAATATTTTATATAATGAATTCAAATGATTTCACCAATAAATTCGGTAACTATAAAAATTAAGCACACCACTAATAAAACTGATTTCAATAAATACATATGTATAGCGACTTAACAGTTGGTATTTTTATTATTTATTTTAATGAAATATATGCCTTTATTTAATGATAAGTGTTCAAGAAAACGTAGGCAATACATGGATGACATGTACGCACGTACATTAGTGACGGAGTGGCCAACAAAAAGGCTCGGGCGTGTGAGTGACTGTGGCTTGTTTAGCTGTGACCCTAAAAAAGTAAAGTATGAGTGTAGGTACGTGCATGAACATGTATACTGTATTTATGACAAATTTTTTGGTTTATATTGATGTTAAACATTGGTCCTGCTAACCTACACATTACTCTTCACTAAAAAAAACCTAGAACACGAAAATAGAATCTCGAATCAATAAATGATCAATATTTCGGGTTACTTGGATTTAATAATTGAGTTCATGTCATGAGTTCCGTGATAACACCATGATAACATATAGGTAAGCGCCTAAATTTATTATATATTGCGGAACTTATTTAATAAATACTTTTTTTTTTAATGGCCAGCTCCGGCTTCATGAGACCAAATAATTATACAAGGTGTGGAACATTACAAAGTGTGTGACTATATGACATTTGAAATGATTTCCGCTCGCAACATCTCATAGCTGATTGGGTATCATATCATCATTTCGATTATTGATAGAATGAAGGTAAAGATTTTTAAAATCTATGCTTTTTATTTTTTATTTTGGTTTCAAAACAAGAAACTATCAAAATAATTTCAGATTTTTCGATTATTTCTAGGCTATTCCTTTCTATAAAAATTAGCTCTTTATTAAAAAATATTATTGTAATTTTATTTATATTAATTGCTTATATTCATTCATTAATTTATTATATTTGTTAATGCACACTTTATAATACATGCTCTATGTAAATTCTTTCTAAATGCTCGGTATAACTTGATCCCATATCATAAGAGTTCAATATATTTAGCTTTACTCTTTATACGTAAATGCATATTACCTGTAAATGTATATTTTAATTCGTTTTTACTATGGTACCAAGGGTGTGTTTATGGAGGTCCGACTGTATTTTGATTAATTATGTGCGTTCATAAATTTAAAATGCTGAAACGGTCAAAAAATCGAGCTCATTATTGATATGAACATCAATTGATTATACGTGTTTGATTTTGAAACATTAGATAATCGGTTGAATTTATAAATAAAAATAGTTTTAAGACAACAAACCTATTCATAGATTATCAAATTGTACGATATCATTAGAATTAATAGATCTAATAGTACATAAATGAATGAATAAAAAACTGGCAATGTATGGACATATTAAAGTAGCAATTGGTGTGAGAATTATGAAATTTGCTCTTTGGCCCTAGATATCAGGTTTATAAAATATTTATCGTATAATAAAGAAGAAAACAAAGAAAGAACATGGTTTTGGTTTTTAGGTATAATTGTTCGATCAGATGACTTTATTAAATGAACACTGAAAAACATATGGGCTATCTTTACAGGCTTTATCTTCATTACTATATCACCTCTTTAAAACAATACTAAGGCAAGGGACTAACTGATCAAACCCCTCTTCAATACAGAGCACAAAATCATAACACAACATCTGATCCTATAATTCCTAAGCATATAGAGAAAACCGTCGAGACAATTGCCATGTAGCGGTTTTGGAAGTTACATAGACGTTGCTTATCTTACGAACAAAGAGTCCTTGAATTGAATTTTTTTGCCGTGAAGATCGCAACTAGGTCTTTGCATTGCCACAGCAGCCGTGGGCCTTAGCCACTAAGGTCCATGTTACGTAGTGTTTCGGTGAAAATCAAAAAGGGAAATTATATATATTAATTACGTAATACGTAATCAAGTGCATTTTTATAATTTCCTTTTAAAGGTTTCGCCGAAACATTTTTCTTGCACTGCCACATCAGCCGAGGAGCCCAATCGTTACAAACAAAACAAGGCACTTGCGCTGTTATTGCAGCTACGGAGTCTACCATTACTTACCAATACGCTCTACGTGTACTTAACAAACTTACTGCCAAGCATTAAGCTTAATGTTAAGTCGCTGCCATATTGGCAGGCGGAAATGACGAAAAAACTAGCCGTATTATAAGGCAAGTGATAGCCGAGAGAAAGGCAACCTCCCTCAATTAAAATCTCACTCTTAAATAAAAACATTAACAAAAACGTCCGCCTCTACTGAATACGTACTTGTATCATATGATAATACCCCTTACTTCTATTGCTAATTAGCTAATAATGATATCAATTCACCATTTAATATAACGAAAAACCTGATAAGGAGATCAATAAACGGATAACCCATAAATTCGCATGTGTTTCCCTAAAGTCATTGAGCTCACCATAATAACATTTTGTCACTTCGTTGACAAGCTCATCGGGACATTTGAAGAACAGGTATCCCAGTTAGGGCGTCCAAGATTATTATGCTACATAATATGCGCATAATTCGCATAATATGATGTGCTAGATATTTTGCTCAATGAAATTGTTCGAATAGGATCAAAAACAAGGGGTTGAAACCGGTTTATTTTTTCATAAGTTAAACCCGTTTATTTCTTTTAGCATATTAGAAATCAAACCGGTTCCAGACTCTGCAAAGAATCAATAATCAATCACACTTTAAATAATTTTCTTTTAAGTAGTCTACGTACATATGAGTGCGTGAGAGTGAAAACCTGGAAACCGATCATAGTAAATCATTAGATCGGTTTCCAGGTTTTCACTCTCATGCACACATATGAGTGACGAAAAGGGAAACCTGTAAATCATCTCACTCAATAAGTGAAATGATTTACAGGTTTTCCCTTTTCGTCACTCATATGTATATTAATATACAAGATAAAAAAAAATCTAAATAAATACATATTTAAAATATTTATACGTAATAAGATATCTGAGTATTTGAGTTTTAAATTACACCTTGCCTTGATAAGTAAGGCATGGCACATCTCTAATTATAATTCTTGACTCACCCCAGTATATCTAGTAAAAAAGCACTGAACATGACTAATCAACAAAATCTGTCCAATAAAATTACAGTACTAATTAAAATAATTACTTATCATTTTATTTTAATTTTGTGTCTATTTGCATATGATAATATAAAGTTTTGTTGTAATTTGAATCTATTTGCATAATTCAATAAATAGAAGTAAATAATAAAATTTTTTTTTTATATTTTATTTTATTTTTAATATTAAAGGTAAGGTTATATCTTAACTTTATTAAAATTCAAGTAAGTTTTTATAAAGAAAAGCTTGCTTTTAAATTACATATTGAGAATAAAGACTCAGACATATAATTAGTGACCTTAACCTACAATAGTAACTAAGGCTTATCTAGGTTTAGAAGTAAGTAATAATATAGAAGAAAGAAATATAATATTTAATTATTGAATAGTTCAAATTTTAATTTTAGTAACAATTTCTAGAATTAAAATAGAAGATAAAGTTGGATTAGAAAAAAAGTTATAAGCTAAGTTAATAAAAAATGTAATTTAAGATTGTGCAAAATATAAGATACAGTAGATAATTCATATTTGTTTATATATTTATTAGTTCAAATAAAGAAAAAGTTTAATAAAAAAAAAGTAGTAGTATAATAAAAAATAAAAATATTATAAATAATAAAAATAAGATCGATAAAAACTAAATCAAATAATATAAAATTAAGAAAAAGTATGTATAAAAAGTTATACAATTTAAATCTGTTACTGCTAAATATAAGAGTTCTTTGTATAAATTAAAAATTAAATAAAAATCAATAATTACTACCAGAAGGTGTAGTGACTTAGTAAAGTGAATAAGTTGTCATACCCCCAAGTGGTAGGTTGTGAGTTCAAAATCCATGATAGTAAAATTTGTATAATCATCTATGTAATATATAAATGGTATTATGACAATGGCATTCTGTCAATCAGTTGAGATAGGATACCTGTAACTATAGTTGCACCAGC
>CAJVQA010004777.1:0-17094 GCA_910591915.1 Cetraspora pellucida
CAATATTCAAGTCAATATTCAAGTCAATATTCAAGTCAATATTCAAGTCAATATTCAAGTCAATATTCAAGTCAATACTCAAGTCAATACATTCAATTCCTATTTAATCAATAATATCAATTACTAGTTCATCGAATGACACGACTGACATGTATAAGTCATGACCTATATACGTATAAACTAAACTTTGGGTCATCCTAATTATTAATTTTAAACCGATCTTATGAACAGTTTTGCGGACAGTCCAGTACATTTGAATATAAGTCTATCCTAAAAAGTTAATAATTTAATTGAGAACAACTTTAATCATAAAGAATTTTTTTAAGCTCGGATTATTCTCTTTATAGTAATATGCATACATCCATTCAGTCTAATTTAGGTTATCATTATTACATTGTATAGTGTATTACTAATGTGTTCATATGTATTATTAATTTATACTGTATCATTACTTATACTGTATCATTACTCTTTATTACTCTTACTATTTATTATTTATTACTATTTATTACTCTTTATTGACTTTAATACTCCTCACTGTATTATATTGTATAGAAAAACAGAGCAATATATAACAATAATTATAATTACTCATAATACTGAATAAATTTCAATTGTGGAGAATATCACGATTCTAACAGATTCTAATAATATGCTTGACAGCTTTGACCACAGATACAAATATATGCCAAGCATCAACACGTGATATGACATTACATAGACATGAAATCAACCTTATTAATCCTTTAAACTGTATTTCACAAAGTTTCTGGACGACATAACACAATTTTCGTTCAAGAAAGATCTACTCCCCAATTCTTTTAAATCTCTTTATGGAAGAAAATCACATATCCTTATTAAGATCTGTAAATCTGTAAACGAAGGACAAATTAATGATCTTAACAAGTCCTAAACCCTGTAATTTTCACTCCAATCATCACATAACGTGTATCATCTATATTATTCATTGTAAAGTTATTAGAATTTGTCTCTTGTAGCGACATTAATGGCATTGATAACATTAATGGCAGTAATAATATTGTTTTAATGATATTAATGATATAAGATACAGTCGAGGCATCGAGGCATCAAGGTGATAGAAACAAAAAAAAAAAAGTTTTTATTAATATAATATTAAATTTATCCTGGATTTCAAATTCGATCAAAAATTTCGAGTATTTTTTAAGGCGATGACAAAATTTCACACTACTTTCATATGCCTGCCAAGAGCCAACTAATGGTAACACGATGTATTTTTAGAAGATTAACATAAAGAATTTATGAAATTACGTTGTCACAAGTCACATGAATCACATGAGCAAATACTAGTACAATGATGATATTGTCACAACATTAAAAATTTGTACTCTAACGATTGTCCAGTAAGCATGTAATCTACGTATTAATAATTAATAATGATATTATATTCACATATTTACGTATACACTAAGCCACTCAAATACTATCCGATTATATATGATGTTGGACAAACTTTTTATATGGTGTGATTTTAATTGTTTCGTTTCAAATTTTCATGAAAAGAAAGAGCTATTGTGACTCACCATTCCTTTTTTTATTCTCATTCTTTTTTTACTTAATGTGGTTACGTAAATTAATTCCTATTCATATTACCCCGCATTCTTTTTTTCCAAATTAGTTTATGTTTCTCACGATATGAAAAAAAGTGGCTTTTTTAAAAGAAGTTTCTTACGTAGCTTGGGTTCCAGACATAGCATATACGTATAGCATATATAGCATATATTCGCTTTTTGGTTTAAGCTATTTTAAAATTTCCACGATCATCTGATTTGATAATGTATAATAGACTCTGAAAATTATATGAATAATAATTTTAACGTGGCAAAAGTTTAAAAGATTAAATTATTTACTATTGTTCTTAGCATAAACATAAAGCCTAAATATAGAAATGCAAATATATAAAAATATATAAATTATACAAAAATGTATAAAATATACGTATAATAGGAATAATTAAAGAAGATGATATGATTGAGATGATTACAAAGTTTGTTGACTACTTTGTTTATATTTGTTGTGTTACTGTTTAATCAAAAAAAATTTTTTTTTTTCCTTGGCTAAAAGAAAAATACTCCGATTAAAAAAGAAAATACATAACACTACATTGAAATTTCGCACAAACAATAAAAAATGATCGTTCGAAAAAAAATGATTAACACAAAAATAATTAAAAAAAATTTGTGGATACACATATTGAAAGAAAAGATCAAGATCTGATTGTAAAGAAAAAATTATTACTATTATAATTATTATTATTACTACTACTACTACTACTACCACTATTATTATTATTATTATTATTATTATTATTATTACGTACTATTATTCCTATTATTATTATTATTCCTATTATTATTATTATTATTATTACTATTACTATTATTATTATGTTTTTTTTTCTTTATGATCGTTTATGGGATATCCTTGCATTATCCTCGGATGGCGGATAAATTCTCTTAATAAATTCTTTTAATAAATACTTTTAATATATGCAACGACATGTACTGAAGATTTGTGGATACACGTATTGAAAGACAAAGATTTGATGAACCAAAAAGTTTTTTCGGATTTAAGTCATTTGAATTCTTCTTTAATATATGTAATGAAATATTTCACCAATTAATCATAATAATAATATCACTCATGATTTGCTTATAATAACTTACTATATGGATTTCTTAATATATATTTTTTTCTATTCTTTCTGCACCCGGTAGTCCAATTAATTGCTATGTAGGAATGTTATGTTTCTTGGCTTGTATGAAATCCTTGTATACCAATCGACAATCGATCACTTAGGATCTGAATTCATAAAATCCACAATGCGATCTTACCTTCTTAATCATCTCTTATTGATAATTCTACCTTCCCTTTTTCTAATAACCCAAAAATCTGGAGACTTGTGTCACTAATTTCAATTCCCGACAATGTTAAAATCGAAATTATTTTCCTTTTCTCTTTATTTACATTTATATGAAACTCGTTCATTATATCATTCTATTTACCTACCCTATCGTACGTATTTATGTTACCCTTTTTTTCTCTTAAATTTACTTTATGGTAGCCTCAAATGGCATTTATATTGTTGAAGATGATAATCGTACTTTATACGTAATATAAATATTAATCTAAAATATTCTGAAATAGTATAGGTTCTTATATATACATATCTGTATATATATTAGGTTTACGCCCAATGCTATTGTGCTGTTAAATTTCGATTTAGATTTAAAAATCCCCGTTTTAATTATTTTTTGGCAACTCTGATTTCTTTTGATTTCTTTTGATTTCTTTTGAACGGTTTTTTTAATAAAACCGTTCGACTTGATCTTTAAAAAAAAAAAAAAAAAAATCTTTTTTTTTTTTTTTTTATAATACATCATTATCATAATATATCATAATATCCTTTACATTACAATTCATAAAAAAATTTTATAAAATTTAAATCATTATGGCGTTTCGTGCGGGAGGTTTATTTATGCCAAATATGAATAGCATCGTAAGAAACTCGTGTGGTTACACGCCTACCGTCTTTGACGGAAAAACCGAACAAATGTCAAAAGTGTGCGAATATTTGGAAGAGAAAGGTTTCATTCCAAAAGAACTAGTTAGAAACGAAGTAACTTGGTTTTATGGGTATATTGAATTCTTTAATTTCATTCATCTCTAATATACTCTTTCTTACTTATCAATACTTATCTACTTTTATATACTTTTATATACTTTTATATACTTTTATCTACTTTTATTTATTCACGTTATTTAACAGTAACCTTGGTATCGATGATACGTATTTCAGTTTGGAAAGTGCCGAAACTATCGCCAACCATATCTTGGCTTTATACGGTGCTAAAATTTTTGCATTCACAAAAAATGAAAACGTCTTGGATATCAATCTTGAACGAGAGACTGAAGAAACATCCGTATATATTCACACTTCTCGTCCTGGTATCTCTCAACTAACTGGGCCTCAATACGAAAGAAGGTAACCTTTTATTCCTTTTCATCTTTTCTCATTCTTTTTTCTTTTCATCCTTTTTATATATGTTTTGCTTTTTGATCATAAATTTCATGCATCGTTTCTTTTCAATCTCCGAGACAGATCTATTCGGCAGATCTTTTTCGGTTTATAAATTATGTTCTCCAATTTTATCCAATTATCTAATTTTATCCAATTTTATTCATTTTATCCAATTTTTATCCAATTTTATTCATTTATCCAATTTTTATACGATTTTATTCATTTATCCAATTTTTATACGATTTTATTCATTTATACGATTTTATCCATTTATCTAATTTTAATAATCTTAATTCTCATCGATCTGATCTTAATTTTTAGAATCGATGAAAAATTTCTAGATATTAGTACTACTACCAAAGCTTATCGTCTAGAATCTTACCGTTCTCAAGGAAATGTCTCCTCTGGAATGGATACTCAACTTCGTTGTTACTTTGTCACAAAATGTAATTTCGTAAAAACTGATCCTACCCCAGAAGAGGAAACTGATATTCGTATGGTCGGTGATAAAACTTTCTTAGAAAAAGCTACTGATAATACTTTGGAAATTTATCATAATGTTATGAAAGCTGTTCTTCAAAGATCTGGTCCTGTAATTGAAATGTTTGAAGTTGAAGGAAGTCGTGAACGTCGTCTTGTTATTGGTTATAAACAACGAAGTACTCAATCCTTTTTCTCCGCCATGTCTGATTTATATCATTTCTATGAGCTTTATTCAACCAGAAAATATGTCGAACAATTCTCTAATGGTGTCACCGTTATGAGTCTTTATCTTAACCCTCTTCCTAGTTCAAAATCCGCTCCAATTGAACATACTATTCATCAAGTTATTAAAGAAGCTTCCTTAATTTATTGTTTACCTACTACTCCTTTACAATCTTTCTTTCAAACCAATAAATTATCCGTTCAAGAAGCTATTTACGGTTATATTGGTTGGCTATTCGCTCAACATTTCCTAAATCGTTTGGGTAGTGAATATACTAGTCTAGCTAGTGCTATGGATCCAAATGATCCTGTTCATATTGAAGTTTTGAACAAGATTAAAAAAAGATTACGTTCTGATACTTTTACTCGTGAATATATTTTGGAAATTATAAAAATGTATCCGGATTTAATTCGTCTTCTTTATATCAACTTTGCTTTAACTCATTATGTTAACCCTCGTGGTGCTGCCCTTGAGTAAGTTACTCTTATTACTCTTATTATTAATCTAATTATTATTAATCTATCTATTATTAATCTCTTTATATCTTTATAGACCAACTTTATCTTATCAACGTTTACAAACTGATGTTATCCTCTCTGATGATGAACTTTTGGATAAAATCAAGAAAACTACTTCCAATGCTCATGAATTTATGGTGTTTGAATCCTTCTTAATCCTTAATAAACATATCCTTAAAACAAATTTTTATCAACCTACAAAAGTCGCTTTATCTTTCCGACTTGATCCCTCTTTCTTACCTGCTATCGAATATCCTACAAGGTTATTCGGTATGTTCCTTGTTGTGGGTTCCGAATTTCGTGGTTTCCATTTAAGATTCCGTGATGTAGCTCGTGGTGGTATTCGTATAATTCGTTCTAGAAATAAAGAAACTTATAGTATCAATTTAAGATCTCTTTTTGATGAAAATTATGCGCTGGCCGCTACTCAACAACGAAAAAATAAAGATATTCCTGAAGGTGGTTCAAAGGGTACTATTCTTTTGGATGTTAATCAACAAGATAAAGATCGTGTTGCTTTTGAAAAATATGTTGATAGTATCCTAGATCTTTTAATCGTTGGTAATTCGCCTGGAATCAAAGAAGTTAGTATTATATTATTATTTTTATATTATTATTATTATTTATAATAATTATATTATTATTATTATTTATAATACTTATATTATTATTATTATTATTTACAACATTATTAATAATTATTATTAATTCATATATAGAAAATTGTCGATAATTATAATAAACCAGAAATTTTATTCTTTGGTCCTGATGAAGGAACTGCTACATTTGTTGATTGGGCTAGTGCTCATGCTCGAGCTCGTGGTGCTCCATTCTGGAAAGCATTTACTACCGGAAAAAGTCAATCAATGGGTGGTATTCCTCATGATCTTTATGGTATGACCACACGTTCAGTTCATCAATATGTACTAGGAATTTATAGAAAACGTGGACTTAAGGAAGCAAAAATTACTAAATTCCAAACTGGTGGTCCTGATGGTGATTTGGGTAGTAATGAAATTAAAATTTCAAAGGATCGTACCGTCGGTATGTTTTTCTTTATTATAATCGATTATTATTATTATTATTATTATTATTATTATTTTAATTTATTAATATAATTTATTAATTTATTTTACCTTCTAGCTATTGTTGATGGTAGTGGTGTATTATGTGATCCTGAGGGTATTGATCGTGTTGAATTGAAAAAATTGGCTGATAATAGATTGATGATATCTCATTTTGATACTTCAAAATTGACTCCAAAAGGTTTTAGAGTGTTGGTAGATCAACAAAATATAAAATTACCAAGTGAGTAATAGTTTTATTTGTTTTAAATTTATGTTATTAATTTAAACTAATCTTAAATTTTATTCTATAGATGGTCAAGTCATAGAAGATGGTTTAATGTTCCGTAATAATTTCCATTTAACAACTAGTGTATCTGCTGATCTATTTGTCCCTTGTGGTGGTAGACCTGAATCTGTCGATCTTAACAATGTTAATGCATTACTCGATTTAAATGGCAAACCAAGATTTAAATATATTGTTGAAGGTGCCAATTTATTCTTCACTCAAGAAGCTCGTATTCGTTTAGAACAAGCTGGTGCTATAATTTTCAAAGATGCTTCTGCAAATAAAGGTGGTGTTACTTCTTCATCTTTAGAAGTATTGGCTGCTTTGGCATTAAATGATGAAGAATTCGAAAAGATCATGGTTGTAAAAGATGGTATGATCCCTCAATTCTATCAAGATTATATAAAAGAAGTTCATCGTGTTATTGAAAAGAACGCTGAATTGGAATTCGAATGTATCTGGAGAGAACATAGACGAACAAACAAACCACGATCAATAATTTCTGATGAACTCAGTCTTGCTATAGTTGAATTAAATGAAAGCATGCAACAATCAATTCTATGGCAAAATGTACCTTTAAGAAAGGCTGTATTAAGAGATGCTTTTCCACAATTACTTCTTGATAGATTAGGTCTAGATGCTTTATTAGAAAGAATACCAGAGTCCTATGTCAGAGCCATTTTTGGTTCTTACTTGGCAAGTCGATTTGTATACAAATATGGCACACAACCATCACAATTTGCTTTCTTTGAATTCATGAACCCATTTTACGCTAAAATTGATGATCATTATAGTTGACTTCGTAATAATGAAAAAAAACAACTCGTTAATGTTAGTAAATCTAATACGAATTATCTTTTAATTTTTTTAAATACGTTTATTTTATTGGTTTCAATAGGCTTTTTTCAGTTGTGGATGTAGAATTCTCCATTTATGAGAATGGACAATTATTTATTTATTTTTTTTTTTTGAAAACTTTTACCACTTTCCTATAATCACACAAACAAACTTATTTATACTAGTTATATCGGAGATGAAATATTTCGAAAAGAGTGAAAATTGAGAATATTGAGAAAAATGAAAAGAATGTGAATTATAACAAAATTTTTATTAATATAAAAGTTATCATACTTATGATTATTGTTATTATATATACCGCACTTTTTTTTAATTTTATATATAACTTTATTCAGAAAAATAGATATTACATCTAATAAAAATAAATAAATAAAAAACTTCTTTTAATAATACTTTGTTTAATTAAAAATTTTTTGTATTTTTTTATTATTATCGTTATACATATAATAAATACATAATTATTATATTAATTGAAGACTCGTTACGTACGTATTAAAGTTGACATCTGCTTGAAGTTATCAATTTAGGCACACTAGCAAAAAATTAACCCCTGAAATTATATCTTCCTTGCCCACGTTAGTAATTTTATTACTGTATTAACGTTAACGTTAATGTTAAGCACGGTTTTAAAATATATTTTTTAACAATTTTGCTATACCTAAACTGTAGTATAGTTGGGGATGATAAACATTTTCACCTATAATATTAGTTATTTTGTACGTAGTCGATCATTATTCATCGACTTGACTAAGTCAATAATTAAAAATTATTTTCCTTATTTTTTGTCTTAACCTTTGCTTATGCTTGTTGATTTTTTTTTTTTAGAATTTTTTTTCGAAAGGGAAATAAACTACTGAATCGAATTGATTTGGTTTAAATTTAAATGGTTATTATGATGAGAACAGTTTAAAGATTTTTTTTTTTATCTTAAGTAGTTATATTAGTACTTTATTAAGGTTTTTAAAACTATATATATAATTACATAGAACTTCCCAATATCTAAGTTTAGTATCATTTGATCATCTTGATGGTATCTAAGTGCAATCTGTTACATTACTTCAGTTAGAAATAGATTACTCATCTGATTACTACCTTACAATAAAATATTATCAATTTGATAACATTTTTTTATAGAGAATTAAAAAAAAAAAATTTATATATATAAAAAAAAAAAATAAATAAAAAAAAAAAAAGAAAGTGAAATTTGTAACTTACAGTTATTAGACAGTTACAATTGTAAGTCTTTGTTAGGTTTTAAAAATTATAAATTATATTAAATAAAAATAACTTTACTATTTTTTTTATTTATTTAGATTATTTAATAAAAAACTATATCAAAAATAAAAAATAAAAACAATTTAGAAGTTTGCCAAAAAATAACTGTCTAAATTGACTTTACAGATCAAAAAAAAAAGATAAAGTTAGTAAAGAAGGTATAACAAAAGCAAGAAAAAGAAAACTTGGATAGCTTGCTAAGAAAATAAAACAGAAAACATCTTGGTTGGTACTAAAAAAAACAGAATTTAGAAAATTTACTGTAACCTGAAAGTATAGATCCATAGATCACTGCAACATGCAAATAGAAAAACAAAACAAATATGTAAATTAGTCAACATATAAATAAACCTAATTTGAATAGTGATAGATATAAATATAGAAGATTTCAGAACAACAAGTAGCAAACAGAAATCACTGATATTTAGACTAAAAATAAGTAACATATAAAGTTAAAAGAAAGACTAATATCAATTTATATTAAGAGAGTATATTGGGTAGCAAACAATATATACAACAAGGTGTTCTTTAATCAAACAAGCAAAATCTTTGTAATATCAGATAGAGAAGATGAAATTGTTGTTATGTTAACAGAACAAGACCCAATAGAGGTTACTTTGCTATATATAATAAGAGAAATAATCAAAAAAACAAAAAAAGAGTAACTAAACAAGAAGATTAATATTAACAAACAAAGCAAAAATGCTACAATAGAAGAATCAGCAATAATGCAGTTACAGAACAAGGAAAAGAAATATAACAACAATCAAATAAAGCAAACAGAAATCAAAAAGAATCACACAAAGCAATACAAGAAAAGAAAACAAAAAATAAAAAAGCAGTTGAAAAGGAAATACAAGATAATATTAAAAATATACAAAAGAAAGTAAATATAGAGGTAAGTTTAATAAACAAAAACCAAATAGAAGAGAACTCACCTATCCAAAGAAGAAACACAAAAGAACAAGAAGAGAAACAAGAACAAAAAAATATTAGAAAAGAAATCAAAAGAGAAATTAACATATTTGAAGAACTCTTAGAAGAGAGCATGTAGGCTCCAAATAAAAGAAACTGCAACCAAAACAATAGCCTACTTGCTAATATATTAGCATATAATGTACTTGGTAAAATAAAAAAAGATCATATAAAATTCATTAGATAGTCTCTAAAAAACAATATACATGTTAAAAACATTAGAGAAGTTTTCAAAAGGGAAAACTTATAGATAGAGATAGACTTTGACTGCAAATATGACAGAAGTAAGCAATACAAAGAATTAGCAAAAAGAAAAGTAACTAGTATAAAATGATTTCAAAAAAGAAAAAAAAAGGTAGTAGAAGAAAACAAATGCAATATAATGTAAAATATCAGAAGGAAAGAAACAGTGAAACAAGAATCAAAGAAGAAGAACCTAAGTGGGAAGAAAATGAAAACTAACACAGAATAAGTGAAGAATTAGAGAACATAAACTATATAACAATCTGGAACTTGCCAATAAATATAAACAAGAAAGAAGTAGAATATATATGCAGAAGATTTAGAAAAGCCTATGTAGTAAGAATTAAAAGATCAAAGTATAAAGCCTTAGCAATAGTACAAATAGAAGAAACACATGAAGACATATATAGACTATACCAGTAAACAATACCAAATTAGTACAAGTAACCAAAAAAATAGAAAATCATAAAGCAAGAGAAAGATAAAGAAGATATACAACAAAATTATAAAATTACTAGGAAGTGGCTCAGAAGTCTTACTATTATAGAGTTTAAAAAACAAAAGGATTAAATCAGTTCACATATCTTCAAATAGAAATAGAAATCAAAAAAAAACAGCAACAGTTATGTTTGCAACAGAAGAAGATATGAAATCAGTTTAATTAAAACCATTTATATTTAAGAACTTTTGACTTTATTGGATAAAAGAAAAAATAGAAAGAACAAGATAAAGAGAAAGCCTTAAACAAGAAAGAAGAAGAAGCTGGAAAAGGTTTAGTCAAGTCTTTAATGCAGAAAAAAATATTAACAGAAAAAAAGAACAAGAACATTGGTCAAGCATAAACAGAAGAAGAAGAAAACAAAATCAAAGAGTAGAAGATCAAATAACAACAAGCAGAGACTATATACAAGATTAAGTTACAGGAAATAAAATAAGACATATAAACTTATTTAAAAGAAAAGACAAACCTCATAGAAGAAAAGTAACTGAAACCAAGTCTCAAGTACAAGAAGAAACCTCATATACAAGTGACATCCTGAGACAAATTGTAAAAAGACTTGAAAAATTAGAGGACATAAGAGGTACAATAAAAGAAACTCTGAACAATCACTTCTAAGGGTGCTTCAGTCGAACCAATAAGTATAGACTAGGAGATTGAAGAGTTTCTGCATGGAAAAAGAAAAAATTTTGAAAAAAGCAACATGAAAACACCTCCTGGTCACAAAAAAGAAACAAAGAAAAAAGAAAAACAAAAGAAAATAGACATAAAAACACAACATAAATATTTAAAAAAAAAATAGAAACAAAGAAGAAAAGAAATTAAAATTGTATATCACAATATTAATGAACTTAAAACTAGAGGTTGAAAGCTAGAAAACCTTATAAGATAAGCAAGTGAAAAAGAACTTACAATAGTAGAAATAATAGAAACAAACATTACAGAAAAGAAAGAGAAATTTTTATTGTACAATTGCAGTACACAGTATAAGGGTTACTGAACTAGTATAGCAACAGATAAAAAAAAAAGGTTAGGCATAGGAATATTAATAAACAAAAGGTAGGAAAAGCATGTAGAAGCAATTAAAAGAATCAGTGAGTATCTGCTAGAAGTGAGATTATATTTTAAACAACTAGAATTAGTAGTATTAGAAGTATATATTTCACCAAATAACAAATCGATTAACAAGAAAATTTAACAAAGAATTATAAAAATAATAACAACCAAAAAAAGAGATACAAAAATAGTTATATTAGATGACTTTAATCATACAGTAGATAACATACTAAATAGACAGTACTTATAAATATCAAGTTATAAAAGACTAACAATATTTAGCTGGCTCAAAAGACAGGACTTTGTAGACTTATTTAAAAACATGCATTCAGCAAAAAAAGCATACACATGCTCAGATCAGGAGGCTGCAACAAGAATAAATTATATCTGACTATTAGAAACATTTGCATCAGGCTTACAGAAAGTGAATATAGAAGAAACAGAAGGTCTAACAGATAGTAATCACAAGATAATAACAACAGAGGTATAAGTAGAACATGTAATTGTAAACTGCAGTAAAGCAGAAACCAAACATAAAAACCAAACAAAAACAATATATTTATACAATAAGACAAAAAAGAAAACTGGAAAGAGTATACAAGGGAGCTATAAAATCAGCTAGAATAGAAAAAAATACTAAGTCAATTAGAAGATAATGAAGCAAAAATAGATTGTAATACAGATAGGCTTGATCAAATATAAGATGCAATAGAAGAGGCCATAATTGAAGCAACAAACAAGCAAATTCTGAAAAAGAAAATATTTAATACAAAGGTGAACAGAAGACAAGATCAAAAAAAGGCAAAACAATGCAAACATATTAATGAACTTCAACAAATAATTAAGAAAGCAAAAAGTATGAAGAATCAAGATGTAAAAGAAAAAGAAGAAATCAAAATAAATAATAAACTAAAGAATATAGAAAAAAAGTTAAGAGTAATATTACCAAAACTAAACAGACAATGATCAGAGACCTGGATAGATGATAATAAAGGTTGGCAAAGAATAATCAGAAAACAAAAAGAGAAGAATGAGAATGAGCACAGAGAAAACAAATAAAAGAAAACATAAACAGAAAATATGAAATAATTAAAACCAATCAAGAATGAATGATTTGCAGCTACTAAACAGACCATACAAGAAGATCATTCTAGACAGATTCATAATACAAGATAAGAAAAAAGTGAACCTAGTATTAGAGCCAAACACAGTTCTAAGTAGTTTGACAGCATACTACAAAAACTAATTTAGGAAAAGAAATACCAAACTAGAAAAAATGCCAAAAGAATGAAAAAAAATATATAAACTAAAGAAGTGAATCAATGAGGCTTAGTATAAAAAATTAGATAGAAAAATAGAAGAAAAAGAATAGAAAAATATACTTAGAGAGCTCAAAGTAAATATAGCTCCAGAAATATTAGCCATAAGCTACATATTAATAAAACAAGCAAAAAAGAAATTACAGAAAATATTTAGAGCATTCATGAATCTGATTATGAAAAAAGAAGATATATCAAAAAAGTGAAAAATAATACAAATACATCTAATTCTAAAAGATGTAGATTGGGGATATTGTCTAACTAACATTAGACCAATAGCATTAATTAAAACTTTTAGAAAGGTTGTTACAAAAATAGTAACAAAAAAACTAGTTAGAGTGTTTACAAAAAAAAACATACTTAAGGATTTAAATTTTACAGATTTCTAGGCAACTCTATAGAGCAACCTATACATATACTAAATATGATAATGAAGGAGACACAAGAAAAGAATAAAGAAGTTTGGATACTATTACAAGACATAAAGAAGGCATTTAATTCAGTTCTATTTAAAAGTCTAGAATAGGTATTAAAAAGAGTTAAAATACTACAAAAAACAAGAAAATATATAAGCAACATATTTTGTAAACAGAAACTCAAAGTCATCACAGTCTATGACTTAACAGAAGAAATAACTGCAGAAGATAAAATAGATCAAGAAAAGGTAATCTTGTCACTAATTTAGTATCTTTTCTATAATTCATTATTAGAAAGAATACAAGAAGATGAATCATTAGACTACATAGTAGAGCAAGAAATAGCAGAAAGAGTACATAGTAACAATATTACAAGATACAAACAAACAGTAATTATATATACAAATAATACAACATGAATTGCAAATAGCAAAGAGCAGATATTAAGAATTCTGAGTATTGCAAAAGAGTTCTTCAAGGCAAATAATATCAAAATAAATAGATCCAAATCAAAGCTCATAATAATGATCATAAGGGTTAAAAAAAAAAAAAAAAAAATCACCTTTGGTTATAACAAGATAATAGAAGAACCCAAAAACAAGATTGTAAGATCACTGAGAATCTGGCTAAATAGCAAAATGAGAAAAATGCTATTATATAAGAAAGCAAAAGGAATAGTTAGTCAAACAGTCAAAGATCTGAGATACAAAAAAATGACAATAGACCAGATCACATATATAAACAATACAGTAATAATTCTCAAATTAGGGTATCTCTTATAATTAACAAAGATGTCAAAAAAGATGATTAATAAAATACATCAATTATTAATATGCTTGGCCAAACATAAATGCAATATGATAAAAACATCAAGCAATTGTACAATTGAATACAAAGACCTAGTCAATTGCAAATCACTAAGTCAAGAAATAATAATTAAGCAAATTAGTAGCATTTTCTTAAGACTTAACAGACAAGATAGTCTAAATGAATTAACAAAACTTAAAATAGCTCAAGAATGCCAGAAAGTAGGCCTAACAAAGAATATTTAGTATAATAGAAATAAACCAGAAATTAAAAAGTTCTGAAAGAATAATCTAGCATATTGAGCAATAGCTAAAACAAAAGAAATAAGAATAAACATCAAAGCAGCAAAATGGCTATAAAAGGTGTACAAACATAATAGACAAATAAAAAATATGCTAGAAGTGAAAACATAAATAGCAAGTAGTAACATAATAAATAAATGAAGATTATTATATGTAAATCAGCTAATATATACAAAAGATAACAGCTTAATCATATAGAGACAGCTCAAGAGTCTTTAAGGTTTATTATGTAAAGGAAAGAAAGCCAAATAGTTTAGGAAAATAGAAAGAAAAATGCTAAAAATGAAAGCAAGCAGAGAAATACAAGACCAATACAAAATAAACAGTTATAACACATAGGCATTAAAGATTAAGTAGACAAAAATGTCAAAAGACCAAAAAAGAAAAGAATAGATCATGTATAGACCAAAACACAACTAGCAATTCAGCAAAGTAATTAAGAAAAAGAAGAAAAAAATATTAGCAAAGCATTGGCTAATGTATAAAGAAGAAGAGAAAACATATATGGAAATAAGGTTGTGTAAAGGTTGTAAAAACAGATCAGAACAGACAACAGACAAGTGTGAAAAATGAATAAGATGAGACCAAAACATGAAAGTGATTTCAGAATTACTAATAAAAAAATCAAATAACAAGATAAATGCAATATTAGAGCAGTTATTAGAAAACAGAAAAATAAAAAAATAGAAAAGAAATAAAATAAAGTTATTAGAACTGAAACTGGCAGAAAAATTAGAAATAAAACTAATCAAGAAACAAGAGTTAAGTGGTATAATTATGAATCAGCTAACAAAAATCCTAATATGAAACAAGAGAAAGGACAAAGAAAAATATATTGTCTATACTAATGAAGTATTATATAAGAAGAGAAAAGAAAACAATATAGAAAAAATAGGTATTGGCTAGATACAAGTAGGTGATAAAAAAGACTGACCAGAGGAGAAAACTGCATTTGGACTCAAGAGTTGGCCATCAGCAACAATAACAGAACTAGCAGCAATATGGGCAGCAATTTTAACAATTCCAGAAGAAAAAAAATATAGAAATATATACAGATAGCATTGCAGTATTAAGAAACATTAACAGAGCAATCCAAAACATAGAAGATGGAAGTACTATAAAGAGGAAAAATGCAATGTAGATAATGAACATTGTAGGTCTTATCAAAAGCAAGAACATAAAGACAAAAATAGTTAAACTTAAAAGCTATAGCAAAGATAAGTAGAATAATAGAGCAAACTTTCTTGCAAAAAAAGAAGCAATTTGTAAAAACTTAATACATGCAAAAAAGGTTATATGTGATGGAATAGAGTACTATTTGTAATGTGAAAATAAGAAAATCAATATGTTAGCAAGACTTCTGTATAAAATAATAGTAAATACTAGAATTAGAGCCAGTTAAAGAAAAACAAATTTAATAAAAGCACTAAAGCCAGAAACAAAAAATGCATTATATAATTGGATAAGTTTTTAAAAAGAAATAAACAGAACAAGGAAAGTTTACTATACATCAAGAAACTTAGCACAAGAAGAGCTATAACAGAAAAGAATATAATAGATAAACTGCTAACACTTGAAGAGTTAAACAGAAGAAAGTCAGAAGTATATACAATAACAAAGTACCAGATATGTCAAGTTGGAGAAAAAGAAACACAGACACATCTAGCAAGTTGTAATAAACAAAGAAATTTGTAAAAGTAAATTCAAAAAGTTGCAACAGTAATAGCATAGAATAGGCTCAAAGAAGAAGAGAAGAACAGAATCCTATCATGAGTCCTATATGAAATACTATTTGGAAAATTAAAAGCTAAAGAAATCAAAACAGGAAAGTGCTAATAAAAGAACTCATGAAGATAAAAATAGAAAAGAAGCTTGAATGACTCTTAAGTAAGTAGGCAATACAGAAGTGTATAAATATAGTAATAAGAACAGTATAAAACACCTTTTACAACCAAGTATGAAAAGTTCAATGTGGAAAAACACAAGACTAAAAAATGAAGACTAATATAACAAACAAAATGAAAAAAAATGATCATATAAAAGAAAAAATAAATAAATGAAAGAAGAAAGATCAACAAACAAGAGAAGAAGAAAAAAAAAAAAAAATAGAGAAAGTGAACTAAATGAAGAAAAAAGCTTTAAAGACAATCAATATGCTTATTACAGAAGAGAAAAGACTCTTCTGATATGACTTTAAGTAGTTAAATAAACAGTCTATCTCTAACTAAAATAGTGCAACAAGTTGTACTTAGATACCATAAGGGTGGCTAAGTGATGCTAGACTTAGGTATTAGGAAATTCTATGTAATTGTATATGTATATAGTTTCAAAAATCTTAATAAAAGGGGTGTGGCGACCTAGTGAAGTGGATAGGTTGTCAACCCCCAAGTGGCAGGTCTAAAGTTCAAATCCCAGTGACGGTGAAAATTTGCAATTCTTTCTGTGTTACGGCTAACTGTCTTCTGTGATTGGTTAGGATAGGATATCTGTAACCCGTGTCATACCAGCCTGACTGGAAGGTCTAGGCATCTGTGCAATGTTGTACGAAAGAACACAAACCAGTACCGGGCAGTGTGAACCCAAGATAAGTCCTTAGACCGTGTAAATCATAGGAACCAGGTAGGAGAATGGAAGCCCACTTGGAAGACCCGAGTAGAGAGGTAACCCAAACTTTCGACGGTGCTACTGTAAAGACTAGACCTATGAA
>CAJVQA010004778.1:0-17093 GCA_910591915.1 Cetraspora pellucida
ATCTCAGCAAATTGTCATTACAAGCATTACAAGTATAATGACAAAACAAGATAAGTATACATTATTGTCATTCTTTATATTTTATTTTTCATCATTAGGTTTTAACTTATATTTCCTGCTTATAAAAGTTTTACTAAGTATAAATAAAAGTATTAATAAAAGATTTTTATCATTTAAAAGGTAAAAAATTTTATTTCACTTTTGAAAAATTTTGAAATAGATGCTAATACAACTAATATTATTTCTTCCTAACAACACCCTCAATCAATGCCTCCAACTGATACTTCTTCTCATCAACAACCAATTTCATCTTTTTCTCATCAATAACCAACTTCACCTTCTCATCAACAACTAACTCCACCTTCTCATCAACAACCAACTCCACCTTCTTCTCATCAACAACTAACTTCACCTTTTCATCAACAACCTTAAATGATTAATATCATTTCTTCCCATTAACAGCCGATTCTACCTAATATCGCTTCTTCATACCAACCATCCCATCCAACTCAAAATGATGATTATGATTCATCAAATTCAGCTATTTCAAGTATTATAAATATCTAAAAAACCTTTGCAACTATAAGTAGTAAATCCTGATCAACACAAGCATGACATTGAACTTACTATCTTTTAACACAATCCTCTCAACCATCCCGCTCATGACATGGATCACGTTCTCTACAATATGAACCACATTCTTCATCTGGTGATAGAAATCATTTATTATCCTCACCACTACCATGCTCATGTCCACAATCATGAAGAAGATCAACAGAAAGATGATCTTTCCCTAATTAGCATAATCAAGATAATTAATATTAATTAATGATTAAATCTATATAAAAGCTTTTTTTTCGTATATTAAAAATAGAGTTTTTTTTTACTTTTTTTTTACTTTACTTTTTTTTTTTTTGGAAGGCTTGTTACTCTTAAAGATTGTGTCTGCCATCACTGCTAGCAAGTAGATGAGTGACTTTTCACTCAATACTAGCAGCTGTATGTCTTAGTAAAAAGGCTCAATGAAGATATAAGGGAGGTTAAGGCAGAATTAAAATGTCAGCAAAGTGATATGAAAAATGAACCTTCACCGAAGGTCCTGAAAGTTAGTATTTTATGCAGTTTTGATAATGATAAATGTTTGGAATGATTTTTTTATATTTTAAATGAAACTTACTTTAAAGTCTTTCACTTTTTTTAGGAAATTTTTATTGGCATTGCTAAATATTTCTTCCTGTACCATGTGTATCTCACCCAAACCCTAATCAAGAAAACATTGAAGGGCTATCTAGAGGAAAGGTTTCTGGATTTTATATCTAATCTAAGCAACAACGAATTCACAAACCGTTTTCACGATCAATAGTTAAGTCTGGTAATATTTCTTTTTTTATTATATCTATTGCTTATAATCATTAATAATTGTTTTTTAACTTTCTTAATTTATATTATTTTGTGTTAGATAATGATTTTTTATTATATATTGTTTATGATAGTTTTTGTTTCAATTTTCTAAATACTTACAATTTACATTATATAGTTCCTAAAAAAAATCAAGAACACCCATAGTGTTGCTCTTCAGAGTGTTAAATCAGCAATTTAGAGTGTTTTTGGGGTTAAGAGGTTGTTCTAGTTAAGAAGTAATGCGACTAGGCCAATATTGTAAGGTGGAAGGAAAGTTCAGAAGTAAGTGCTTACTATTGTGCACTTTTTGAAAAAAATGATGAGGGCATCTTTTGGGTGTCTCTTATCACAAAAACAGCTTTTACTATAGCAACAGTTCCCTTTATGACTAGTGAACATTGTGCATTTATGCTTACAGTTTGTGACATCCTTCTCAACCCCCACTCATGAAGCATTTTGTGTAAGGAATCATGTATGAGACATAGAATTAAACAATATTTGGTAAGTAATTGTATATTTTGTTTTTAGAGATAATAGTATTAACATTTGATATATTTTTATAGAGAGATTTCGAAAGTGGTGACCCATCACATGAGTCTGCACAAAATATATTAAATGACAAAGCTAAAAGTAATGAACAATCAAGAGAGGCCTCACCTCATGATTCTGATTCTGAAACTTATTTCCGAAAAAGTCCATCGATGTTACAAAAAAAGATGGATAAATTATTTGGAATCGAGTATTAGTGATAGTTTTTTTTATAATTTTTTTCTTTGTATTATATTTTTTCTTTAAATTGCATTATTTTTTGTTTTTTTTTCTTTATATTATTCTTTATCTTTGTATCATGTTTTTTTTAATGTTAATACATCAGTTTTAATATCAAATATATACATGTAATAAAGGTTATATTTAATAAAACCAGTTATTGCTTTAAGCATTTTTAAAAATAGCATTATTGTTGCTTTATTGCTATAAATTAGTAGTATAAAATTTATTTAATAAATATTGATATATATCAGATTTTTTATATAATCGATTAATAGCATTTTCTGTTATAACAGCTATATATCAATGTTTATCTCAATCGATATAACCCAATAGGGGATTATTATCAATATATATCTACGTAGATAATAATTGATATATATCAGCGTATAATTTTTGTTGATGATATTGGTGTTTTTTTTCATAGAATCAATTTTTAACTTTAGTCATAAGATGGCCCAGGAATGAATCTAAAACTAACAATGAACAAGGGTTGACAGACAAAAGTAATCATTTATTTCAAACATTTTCAATTCACCAAACCATCTTATTTAAATTCATATATCTCTTAGGATTGGTTTAAATAATAACATCAGATAGAAATTTTTGTCATGATATATTTACTAACTTGAAGATTATTACTGGTGGCAATTTTTTTCTATTAGCTATACAACTAAGTACAACTGTAAAGTTGGAATTTTCATATTCTGTTATACAAATTTTAATCATTTTAGCATGAGTTTCATCAATAGTATAATTTGATGACATGTCAAAGAACAAAGGAGTTTTATCCATGTTGCCTATTAATAAAAGAGGGTAATCATGATGTACACAAAATTTAAAAACAAATGTCTTTGTTTTTCAAGATTAGCTGGTAATTTTTGTGAAACTGTAGTTCAGTGATGGTTACTTAATTGATAATGGTTTATAAACCCATCTAGCTACTTATTACTCTATTTGCATTCATGAATTTTTGAATAAAGTAAAATATAATGTGTTTGCTTGGCTAGTTATTGAGCCTTGGTTCTAACTATGTATCAGGATACCACTTTTTGTTTTGCACATAAGGATTTTATCCAAGATACAAGGTTAGTCTCTAATATTGAATATTTCACATGTCCTCTAGTATTTAATCATCTAATATATGATAAAGAACTTATTAGTTGTTCTTTGTTTTTGATCCATTTATGCAATTGGACTGGTTGTATATCAAATTGTTCAGCAGTATTTTGCTTACTGGCATTAGGCTTCTTTTCAATATACATGATAATAGCCAGTTTCTCATAAGCTTTCAACTTCTTTTTTTTTTTTTTTGTAATATTGACTTGTTTCAATTTTTTTCTATGTCATGTCATTCTCAAATTTTACAAATAAAATTTTAAAACTAAATTATTATAGCTCTGCTAACCATAGTGAAATAGAGATTGTAGTAATGAAAAATTATACTAATTTTAATAAAACTGAGGTATCAGACTAGACTTTTAAATGGGGTATTGGGCTAAATATTTAACATATGACTTCTACTTTTTTTTTTATAGAGCCTAAAGGCTTGGAGTGCATGTTTAAGACAGACTTCTAATAGGTTGTTTCTTACTTTTTTTTTAAAAAAATTGAGGTAGCCGGTTGTCAAGATAAGGCACGATTTTTTTTTTTTTTTAGTTTTAAGTGGGTGTTTGAAACAAATTTCTAATGAAATAAGTTTTTTTTTTTGATTTTTGTAGATTGAAAACTTAGGTTGTCCAAGTTAAAATTTTTAGAGGACAAAAAAAAACGTTTATCCAACTTATTTATACTAAATGTGTTTATTTGCTACCCCTATATCATCATGAATTACCATTACTTTTTGTGCAAATGTGCCATTGCGATTAAATCAAAATCGATAATCAAACCTCCTGTTTATATACCCACCACTACTATACCCCCAATTACTGTACCCTCTTTTCTTGTAATGTATCGCCCCGGGTACATTATAGGTTTTTGGGTTGTGGAATGTAACGTACCCGGATACTCTATATGGCGATTTACGGTATTTATACCAGGAATGGAGTTTGTACAATGTACAACGTAGAGTATGGTTTATGTATAATAATGCAGTACCTAAGTAATCCGGTATACGAAGTATACGGAGTATACGCATATACTCAAAAAATATTTTTAGGGACGATTTCAACCATTTCGAAAACAGTAATAATAATCTCCCATCATGTAGAAGTACATTTTTTGAATGCTGTTTTTAAACTTATATTTAAATACTAATAAAATGCATTTAGCCAAACATTTAATATACTGACAAGTTTACGATGCACAATGTTTTTCTTCATGGATACAATTCAAGTCACTTGCAATATCTTTAGCCATTTTAACTTTTAGTCTTCCAATCCAATTTAAAGAAATTTTTAAACAAATAGTTTCGAAGATTTCCCCCATTTGCATATTGCAAAATCATGAAACATGTTTCTGTATTTGGATCTAATCATGAATTGAAATGTTAATGATGATTATACATATATTAGTCAAGGTAGAACGGGTCCTTTACCTAGGAAAATAAACTTCTGGAACTTGGGTAGTAACAGTCACAATGCCATAAGTAAAATACTAAATTTTGAAATGATTCTTTCTTTGTGTGTTATTAATTAAAATTGGTTAGAAATAAATTCTAGTCATACTTTCTTATAATTTTAAAGTAAAATACCTCCTTTAAAATCCAAAATCTTAAAATGGTGCCATTCAAAATCCAGACACTCAGAATCCCGCAAACAACATACAGAAAATTCATTAACAACTCAATATCCCGGCAATTCGATATCCCAACAACGCAATATTCCGACAAATCTTACTAGCATTAATATTAATGCTAGTAAGATCAGCGTCAGAATATTGAGTTGTTGGGATGTCGAATTGTCGGAATATTGATATTGAGTTATCGGGATTTTGAATTTTCGGTGTTAGGCTTCTGAGGGTTTGTCCTCATAGGCGGAAGTTCGTCTGATTGGCTAAATTCAATTTAATTTTATATTATTTATATAGTTTAGAGTACTTTTCTAAAAAAACAAAAACTAATCATAATGAAATAAAAAAAGCTGTATAGATATACTTGGTGGCAAAACCTGGACAAATCCCAAACCCCAAAAAAACAGATTGCTTTTAAAAAAAATTAAATCAACAAAATAATTTTGATGTTTTGTAAGCATATTATATCTAGCTATAAGAATATATATTATTTGTTTAAATAATGATTATTAATAAAGTTTTTGAGATATTAATTTGGGTTTGAGTTTTGGATTTGGGCGCGTACAAACCCAAACTATAATAGTTTGGGATTTAGGCGGCAAGTATATGTATAGAAGGTTTCATTAGAGTTGTAAGACTCTATAGCCAAAAATAAGATCTAATCCTCGTCCGTTTAAAAAAATTAGCTTAGTAATAAATTGATTTTATCGGGGTTTGAGAAGTTATTACTATACTAACTTTTTTAAACGAACGAGGATTGGATCTTATTTTTGGTTATGGAGTCCTACAGCTCTAATGAAACCTTCTATATGCTTTTTTTTTTACTTTATTATGATTAGTTTCGCTTTTTTAAAAAGTACTCTAAACTGTATAAATAATGTAAAATTAAAATTGAATTTATTAGACAAAACAAACATCTGCCTATGAGATTTGTCCATATAATTTACAGTCTCGAAAGGTCATTTTCTTAAACTCAAATGATAATTAATTTTAAGCACATAATATCTTTAAATGAACGTACCTTGGCTAATGCCAAAAAATTTTATCGTATTATCGTGATGATTAACTGCACTAATGTTTTGTAACTCGTACGTTAACGGAAACTCAATAAACATCATGTCCAAAAATATCAACCATTTCAGTGCAATGGTTTTTTCAGCGCTTTTTAAATAAGCTTTGATAACAGTTCCATAACCTCCTCTTTCTATTGGTTGAAAATTTTTCGAAAGAATTATAAGAAAAAAAATTTATAAACCAACCATCAATAGCAAATTTAAGCTAATTCTTCTTGCTCATAGAAAAACATAACTAATTGAAGCAAATTCGTAAATCAATTTATTTATATCAAATTTAAAATCTTGTAATAGAAAGTTTGGAACATGTAAAGCATTGCTCTAAATGATTTCGATATGCAACGCGATACATACGTAGACACACAGCATAATTAAATAATGTAATAATAAAACAGCATTGGTTTATTATACATATCAATTTAACCAATCTAATTAACCAATCTAATAAAATGCTTTTACATGCAATTTCCCGGAGCTTTTTTTATTAAAAGGCTATTCTCACGTTTACTAACGCTAGTATAATATTTCTATCATGGTTTCTCTTTATAAAATCGTTTGTCTGGGCGATAGTTACACTGGAAAGGTACTTAAAATAATTAACTTGGATTAAGTCGTTTCATTTATAATACTTATTATTTTATTTATTTCAGACTGCACTGGTTAAACAAGTATAGATTTGTTGAAAATTTTTTATTTAATTTAATCTTTTTCTATAACTATGATATAATTAATGCCTTTAAACTGTTTTTGTTCATAGCTTATTTTTAACCATTTTGTTGGTAAGCTTAACCATTTTTAAATAATTTATTTAAATTTCTTACCTATTCTTCTAACTTATTAGCAGAAGTATTTCATCCATTTATTATATTTCATTTAGATGGCTATGGAATATATGAACTAGATGATTAAAAACACATTTATTGTTATTACTTAAAACAAACCAGGATTATGAAGCAACAATAGAAGATACCTACCGTAAGTTGGTCGTTGTTGATTATGAACCATGTGTACTTGAAGTACTTGACACAGTCGGGATAGGTATTTATTATGATTAATAACCCGTAAAATACTACTAAAGTCGTGTACCAGTAATTTGTTCCTTCTAAAATATCGATGTATTAATAATCATTATCTGTACAGTGGAGGAATATGCTCCTCTACGTGATGAATGGATTCGGTAATTTATTTATTATGAAATTAAACATGTTAAATATCGATTTTTTTTTTATAAATAGTTTGATTTTTATATTTTTAATTAATATTATTATAGAGATGGCGAGGGATTTGTTCTTACGTATTCGATTTCATCAAGGATTACATTTGAAAAAATAGAACGTCTTCATGATCAGATTACTAGAGTCAAAGACACTCACAAAGTTCACATTGTACTTGCTGGTACCAATTGTGATAAGTTTACTGAACGAGAAGTTTCACAAGAAGAAGGCATGAATATGGCAAGAAGATTAAAATGTGAGTTTATTGAAGTATCTGCAAAGACATGTGTAAATGTGGAGAGTTCATTTTATTCTGTAGTCAGAATGATTAGACAAGAAAGGGAAGAAAGAGAAAGGGAAGAAAGAAAAAAGAAAAAAATGAAGCAATGTTGTAATATTATTTAGCCTAAAGTATTTATAAGTTAAATTATCGTTATAATATAATCCTATCACACCTCAATATAGACACACACACTTTAGTCACGATTTTAATATTGTAACTTTTCTCGATTAAGGTTATTATTATTAAGGTACTGTTCAACCTCTCAAAGTGCATGCTCTTGGGATTAGACATATATCCGCATTTAGAGAGTATTAAAAAATTCAAGCCTCTGGAGTTAAATTCAGATTTCATTATAATCCCTATCAGAAGTCCGACATCGATATCCTAAAAGTTCATTACATCTAGAGATGGCAAGTGTTTTAATCACTTGTATATTGCTTTAGAAAGATTTTTTGTTTTAAAGAAATCTCGAGTCATGTGTCAAGGATAAAAGCTGTCTTACTTAAGGAATAAATGTTATGACTGAAGCTAAATTAACCATTCAGATGTAATAGTTTTAGCTTCAGCCATCAACAGCCACAATCACTAATGTTTTAAAACATTTTTTAAACAATCAAAAAAAAAAAAAAAAACCAATAAAAACATTTTTTTTTACCATCCCTAATTTCCTGAGGTTCGTAATCCGCAGTTCATGATCTCGACATGCATTTTTAAACGTGAACTTATCTATTTTCCAATGTGGAATTAGCCGATTTATAACTATTGACCAATACCCTAACTCTAATCCTAATCTTAAAGATTGTCTAGAATTATGAATTATATAATTACGACCAGACCTCCATAATTGCGCCCTCTATATATCCACACCCATTAAATATAATTATTATGATTATGTAGTAAATCACGTCAGATAAGGGTCATATTTCGTTATATACGTGATTTATAGATGAAAGAATAAATTACTTTTTGAAAGTTGAAGTTTGCCCTCGTTGAAAAGAAAAAAAGTGCTTCATTGCCCATTACTATTAAAGGTCTCCGGTCAAGCTAGTTGGTGAAATTGATCAAATGGTCTGACCTATTAATTAAATAAAATATATATAATAATAAATAAACATTCTCGTTATATACTGTATGTCAGTACTGTTATACGTATAAATTTTCAAATCTTTTCGTGAATTATAAGATAAATGATTAATACCGATACAGTATTGCTTTTTTTTTAAAACCTGATTTACCGTTAATACCATTATTATTTATGATATTCCGTATCACAGCAGCCTTTTATTTATGTTGTGCCTCAGATTGATTTTTGCCTCAGGTGTCAATCGGCCTAAATTAGAGTTAGAGTTAGGGTAAGGATTAGAGTATAGTTTAGGCCAATTAATGTCGATTAGTTAATGCCGGTCAAACAGTCAACACCTGAGGTGCCTCAATTATCACCTGAGGCAAAAATTGATTTAAGGCACAACATTTACAGAAAAAATATTTATTTTTACCATTGAATCTAGGTCTTTTTCGTTAGTTAAAATAAATAATTGTTAAGATTCTTCATAGTTAGTAAACTTTTCAAATGGTTAAACACACCGATTCGAGTTTTATCATCTTATTTAAATGTCTACTACTGAGAATTTTATTTGAATAACTAGTTTTTTTTATTGAATTACGTATAAAACAAAGTAGAATCAACCAAAGGTATTGCAATTTTTATTCTTGTTAGTACCGAACACTAGGATCAAGTCCTTCGTTTTCTGACGCATTTCTATTTAAAGATTTTTGTCTTACTATATAGCTAGTGTTATTAAGATCGAAATATGAGAATAAGGCATTTGAATATAATCAAAATTCAACAAAAATGGAATAGTTCGCGGAACATTATGAAAAGAAGGTGCTCGAATGGTACATTGTAACCACAAAATATAAGTGATTGTCCACACCAGTAGAATTATCAATACGAGATTGGATTTACCATATAAGCGTGAAATGACGTTCATGGACGTTATTTTGAAAATCAGGTCCTTCAAAATAGTGATTGTACCCGATTTACCTTTAATAAAATCTAATAACCGGGTTTATACCCTAATAAAATAAGAGGGTAACAGTTATATCCAGATATACCCTCTACTAGTCGCAATTCAGATTTTACTATTATATACAGTTTATTATTAAGATATAAAAATATGTATATGTTATTGTAGTGGTGTATGGTTTAGTAAGGTAGTAGAGTATAATACATTAAATTAGCAAACACGTGAGTATGGATGATTAGGTCACAACTAAGTATAAAGTAATATATTGTGTATAATATGCTCTATAACAGTATAATAACCATTTTTTAAAAATATTTATTAGAGCCCAGCATCGGAAATAGTAAACTACTTTTATAAGGGACATTAAAATTTTTATTATAAGAACTGTCAGTTCATTATACGAAAATTAACTGTATACATATGCTGTTATTCATATGCCGACAAAAAATAAAGGTGGCTCATATGTAGAAAAACAAGAAAACAACATATTCACGCTATAGTAAAACATATAGGCTCGAAAATATTATATAATTAATTCTATTACATCAAGAGTTCACTCTAACAAAGGTGAGCTGTATTTAGGTACTGGTTTTTTTTCGTTATTTAACTCGTGAGTATATTTTAGAACTCTGCAACCTTCTATGGCTTCGTTTTAATTATTTATTTGTGTTAATTTGGTTCATGATTGAAAGAGAATCGTTTATAAATCTAGTTACAGAGAAAGTTTACTATAACGGGTTTTAAGATTATTATTTATTAATAAAGTTTTTCTTCCTACTGAATAATTATAGTAACTAATTAATTGATAGAAATTTTTGCAGTTGTTTGAATAATGTAATGACTTGATAAAATATGTAATAATAAACATAAGTATTAGTATATTTGGAGATATTTGACGTCAAAACTTGTAGTTTTTGAATTAAATTGTATAAACCACAAGAATATTAATTTACATTCCTTTACAAAGACATGTACAGTACATAATCAATTTTATAATCCGGATATCTGGGTAATCTAACGGTTAACCGGTTATTCTATCTTAGGGTACGATCAATAAGCAGTAATACATATACTGTATTTAATTAGAAAGGTAAAATTCTATTATTATTTATTATTATACGTATTAAAATTTCAATGCTCCCTGTGGTTGATCATACGAAATCTTGTTGCATATATATTACGTAGTTTAATATTTTTGGTATGCAAGTTTTGACAATTCGTGGATACAGATCTATTTTTTGTAATGCGAAACATTACACTAATTGTCCGGAGCGAAGCGACAAACTCATACTTCTATACGCTTTGATGACCGAAATTATGATTTTGATGCTTTTATAACAGCAATGTCAATACCGCATTTTACGTCTGTAACGCTCCTAAAAAATTTGATCACAAACTAGATTTTACCGGGGTTTCCAGTTTCTAGTATTGCTATGTGTAACATTCCGGTCTATCATCCAATCACAAAAAAGCCTGCTATGTACCTATATATGGTTATAAGGAGTACATTTAAAAAATTCGGTAATCATTCTGATTTGGATTAACGGTTAGAGCATGTGGTCATGTTATTTCTACGGAGATAACATGATGTTCGAATCCGGCTGTGTACGATGTAATGCCCGTAAACCAAAGGCACAGTTGAAAAATCGGAATATATCTTTTTGTATAATCTTCTTATCTCTATATCAAGATCACGGGATGATTATATTGTATTACAAATTAATGTCACGAGATATTACTACTATACCTGAAATTTTTGCTAAAGCAGGTATGATAACTAAATATAAGATAGTTGCGAGATACAGTTGCGCGAAACCAGGAACGGCTCTATTAGGCATGTGATGTATAGGTAGAGATGGGCACGCGCAGGATTTTTTTTGAGCCCGCGCGAGATTTTTAATATGATCCAAAAATAAGATTATCTGACCGGCATTACTATAACATCTGGCCAGCATTAATATAATATATAGCCTGATTAACATATTCAGCTAATTCCTAATTAGAATTTGTTTACTTATTGCATACCATTTTACACACATATATATATATGCCTTCTTTGCCGTTGGTATCTTTTGCTTACGTACCAAAAATTTTTCTTTAAGTCACTCTTTTTAAAAATAACTATAACATGCGTGGTAATAATGATATTTGGAATCATCTTACAAAAATTGGACCAGATGAAAGCTTTAACCAAGGAAGTGGCAATGTAATTACTGCGATTAAACCTTGCAAAAAATATAGGGAAATTCATTATTTTGATTGGCTAACGGCAATGATCAAAAATTTAAGCAAAATTACTCGAACTTTTACTAATTAAATCGTGGCCGCCCATTAAGTGAAATTATGGTTGGGAAAATTACCGTAATTTTAGTAATTTTAACCGGATATCTTAATTATTAACCCGTTAATCAATTTTATAATCCGGATATCCGGGTGACCTAACGGTTAACCAGTTACTCTATCTTAGGGTACGATCACTAACTTCAAAATAGTTTACGCAGTAATGTACATCCTATTGTAGCATATAATGTATTGTTGGAAAAATGGTCGACTCACCATAAGGTGTATCAGTCTAATGTAATCATGCAACTATTACTTCTCATAAGTGTCATTTCGTAAGTGCACTTTTCCCGACAATGTGTGCCCTTATTTCGAAATAACATACATGAGTGTATCCGAATTAACACATAGATGGGCATTATTTCGCGCTTATACGGTAAAAGGATGGAAGTTTGTTTTAATTGGTGTGATCTACCCGTGATCACCCATGATAATTAGCAATCAAATTAGATAATTTTTATCGCTCTAATACTGTAGTCAATTCGGTTTGGTCGATTTTATCGACTTAGTGGCTTAGTCGACTGATTTTTCAATAAATCGACTTAGTCGGTTTTATAGATCAATTCGATTCGGTGCTTTAGCTTCCGAAAAATTCTGAACAAAACATAAATTATCGATATGAGACAAGGTAATTACTTATTACGTAAAAAGTTAAATCACACTATGCGACAATTTAGCATGTTATTAGTTGTAAGTATATATTATTAGTAAATTGTCGCACAATGTGATTTGATTTTTTATGTAATAAGTAATTACCTTGCCTATCTCTAGTTAAGACAAATGAGGAAAAGTTCAGATAACTTCCGAAGGTTAACCAAAGATGATCAACTTTGACTAAGCCAGCTAAGCAGATTTTAGTCAAGTTGATATGTAATTAGTTCTAGAACATATTTATCAATAACCGTCCGATAATAATTAATTCGTAAAAGATGTATTGAGAAAGTAATAACGATAATCATTTTCGACCAGTACTTTTATAACTTTAGCCGCAAGTCCTGTACAGTGGCCTCCGAGAGTATAAAATAGTTACACAAAAAAAACATAACATAAATTCATGCAAATTCATAATTTACATCATTTCATGCCAAATCGTATTATTCAAGTTATTGAAAATGGAGGTTATAGTTGCAAATATTGATGTAGTATATCAATCTGGTATCGATATGTATTGCAATAATTCTGTAATTACATATTTATGTATTGCATATTATTAATTTGCTAATTTGCGTAATAATAAAATATTATTACGTATTAAATTTGCTTATTTACAAAATTTATGTTGTTTTTTTTAAATTTGTTATGTTTTTTTGTGTAACTATTTTATACTTTCGGAGGCCACTGTACGTACTTATAATGTTATGCAACATATAAACTATGTAATTCCAACTTAAGTATGTTACGTGCATAAGGATGATCGATGACGTAGCTTTTTATTAGGGTCCACAGTCGTAACTCAAACATGCTGCAGCATATATGCCGTAATACGTATGTATTGACATGTCGCAACTTCAGATACCAATCATTCTTATTATTATTATATAATATAAAAAGACTTTTACTTAAAATGTATCATACTTTGTAAACATTTATTAATAAGATGCATTCATCTCAAATTCTTTATACAGTACATAAGTTAATACGGTAATTATTTATTTCCAATTCAACACTTAAAACAGTACGTATGCATCCGTCACTTTTTTGAGGCTGATCATTACTAGACCAGATTTTGATGAAGTAACATCGACACACAGGGTTCAAACAGTGTAGGCAATATGACAAAAATTTAATTGCAACTAATTTTTGGTAGGCCTGGTTTGTGACAACTGTAGGTTATCATAACATACGCTATTAAGACATTTTTCACATAACAATACGTCACCACCTCTATTCCCACCACTATTTGCGAAATTGGTGTTGAGTTAGTGAAATTAATTTCTCCAGCGTCTCTACTCTCAACCCTACCTGTTGCGTTTAATTATATACTGTATTTTTATTTTCAAAATAAAAATATTTAAACATGAATATTTTTAGGAAATAATGGAAGATATAAACAAAATAAGTTGTTGAAATGTGAATAGGTGGAACGACTAAAAAAAACAAGAATTAAAAAAATATATATAATTCTAGAATGAACGTGCAACTATGTTTCGTTATATATTAAAGGATGTTAAAATAGATCAGATAATTTTGAAACATAATATATAAATCATCGCCAATAAAAAACTTTATTTGAAAGTTATCACAGATAAATTCAAATAATAGTAAATTGATAATAAATGTATGTATGTATGTCCCGAGTTGTTTAGCCTCATTAATAAAGACATAAACTTTCTTACTAATATATAACGATAATTAAAAATATTCAAAGAAATAGAAAAATATGCAAATGGATTTAAGATTGGCGATATTTATCTTTTTTTTTTTTTTAAGCCAGAAAATTCTATATAAAATATGATAACAGTAATGATAACAACTAGAGCAAGTCTAATAATCTGACATATTATTATTAAATGTTAAACTATTGATTTGACAAAAGTGAATGTAATAACAAATAATAACAAGAGAGTATATGAACTGGGCGCATTAATAGGAGCCGAATTTTTACTATTATTACCATTATTACCGTTATTACCATTATTACCGTTATTACCGTTATTACCGTTATTACCATTACTACCAACGTTACCGGAAGAACCTACGTATATGACACCCCACTCTCCGTTAAGACAATGTTGAGCATAATTACAGAAAAAGTATATGGCCCCATCACTCTGGGTTATGGTGTAATCGTATTTATCACCCCGAGATTGTATTCCTGAGGAGACTAAAAGAATTTGATAAAATTAATAGGTAAGCTCAGAATGTGAATATTAAGTTTCTATATAAACTGATACTTGCGTGAAGTCGCAGTTGTAGAATTTATGCATACACCTGGAGTGTCACTTTGTACGATACTATGTTTCCCGTTAACAAACGAGAAGGAGATCTAATTCCAAGAAAAATATTTAACCGAATTCGAAACAAAATTCAAATATAAAATATAAAATTATACAAGATACATACAACATCGCCTTTCTTAGCATTAGTAACGTTTTGTGGGCTAAAAACCAACCCTTTATCGGCAACATTGACAGTGATGGTATTAGCATTTGAACAAGCTAAGAAGGTTAAAACTAATACTATAAAGATGTTTAGCGTGCGGAACATGATGATTAATGATGATGATTAATGATTATTAAAGAAATAAAATGAATGTTAAAAGTTAAATTTTGGAATGAGTTGAAGTCACTTTTCTCAACTTGTTAAGCAGATAAGAAAGTAATTGTTAGTGAAACGGTATTTAATTAAATTTTTGAACTAAAAAGGAAAATAATAATTTATACGTAATTCTGTAATTAGAATTGAGGTTAGATTGTGTTGCAACAATATACATAGATTAGAAATTCTACGTATAACAATGTTCATGAAACCGATAAGGCCGGTCCAAACCGGAGAAATTTGTTTCATAAAACCGATAAAACGATGCGAACCATTAGTTTAACTTAACAATAAATTTTAATATACGTACCCAATTTTATTAATTATATTCCAATTTTTACAAAAAAATAATTATGAAGAGGCATTCTTATCGAGTAAAATTCTTGCTAAAGAATACATATATTCTTTATATCTTTCCGCTTATGGTTTCGAAAATAAATTTAATTATTTTTAATTTCGGCCTTATGCAATCCCCGTTTTACCTGCCTGTACGTATTACATATACTGATCTGCTATAATTCCAAATAAGATCTTGTAAGCATGCACATCACCCGAAATTATTAAAATAAACTTGATTAATTCAAAATCATATATTTTTTGAACTCTTTCTACTACAAAGGTTCACATACTGTACTTTATTCTGCTTTTTAATTGTATCTTTTATTTAACTAATAATTATAACAATCTGACTTTAATTAGTGTTTCATTAATAGTTATATGAATGCATGAGAGTGAAAACCTGGAAACACATTTAAGTGGTAGATCGCAGTTGAAGGGTATAGTAAAAATCAGCGGAGAATTACTATTACTTTCATATAACTGTATATAGTTGGAATGCCGAAAGTTTCTGGCATTATGTAAAAATCATATAATGATGAAGGAGAAAATTCCCATAGCTTGCAATTTACCAAACCAATTTGAATAATTCTACCACTATTAGAACCAGAATGACTTGTTATATAATCTTTGTTAGAAACTCAAGGAAGGTTTACTTGGCATAAAAAAGCTTTTCATCGTAAGCTAGCTGCATTCTAACCCTATACCCTTTAACCGCGATTTACCTCTTAATGTTTATTATGTTTGATTACAGGGTTTCATTCTCATGCACTCATATCTAATGAGTTCTTTTCTGAAGTAAAATCAAATGTAGTCAAGTTCAAATTACATATTATGAATGCTGATAAAATAAGTTTCATTATTATTAACTAGTACGTATTTACCTGTGCTGTTGAACACGGAATTGTATGAATTGGAACTTACTCTTAAGAATTTAGTCAATATCCGGCACCTACACTTGTAATTATGATAAATTTTAGGCAATTCCTGTAAACATATATTTACAGATCAGAAATTGGAGAAAAATCTAACATTCCGATATCTAAACCTATATTATATAATAGGTGATATTCATATTACGTTAGATCAATATAAGAAAAAAATTAGAATGAAATTTAGAAACTGAAACTGTCACTATTTCGCAAGAACTTAACGATCCAACTTTGTTTTTTTGCCACATGATATGCGTGGAGGATTTCTATTGGTTACATTAACTAGTGCACTGACACATGATTATTGTACCTGCATTACAAAAGTTTTGCCAGCATTGTTATACTTTATATGCCAGCTTTGTAAAGGTTTAGGCCAATGTTATTCACAACAAAAATTATATCGATGTCTGAAACTTCCTCGCAAAAAATTATATGAATTACAATAACTTTCTACTCAATACGTATATAAAGACATGTATGTTTAGGGGTTGTGTTACATAAATTACAATTTTACGTTACATTTAATTTTACGTAAGTTTCAGAAATCAGTACCAGATTTACAAATTATTTGATTTGAACGTAGGATTCGGATTTTAACCCTTAAATCGCCGAAAATTTGATATCAAAAACCTCCGTAGCTCACCCACAAAAAAAAACTACCCCAAGAGCACCACCAAAAATTTTCGGTTACACAACATTTGTACTACATTCCAGCCAATAGTATTTTACGT
>CAJVQA010004779.1:0-17090 GCA_910591915.1 Cetraspora pellucida
TTGTATTTATTAATAAATTTAAATAGATCTTATAATGAGAAAGGATTTATATTTTTTGTTAAAAAAATAAATAATAGATGAAAGTTCATTTTAGTTAGGTTTTTTTAATTATGTTTCAATATTGCGAATTAGAGTTTTTTTATTAGAAAGTTTATTATACTTTATTGAAAGATTTCTGGATATACAATATTACATATATAATCAATATAGCTTGCTTTTTTTTCTTGTTGTTTATTAATAAGAACTTTTAAATTTTTTTTAGATGTAACTCTTGAAAAAGCAACATACAATTGTCCATAAGAGAAAACAGGAGTTGAAAGATGCAAACCAATACAGTTCAATGTTTGTTCTTGAGATTTGTTAATAGTCATTGCAAAAGCAAGTTGTACTAGAAATTAACATCGTTTAAAGGTAAATAGTAAACTAATATTTAAAGATAATAAAGTAATATAAGGAATGAATGCATGAATTTCAACATGTTTTCTAGTAATTATCTCAGCTTAAATTACATGCTTTTGAAAAGAATAACAAACCAATCTTGTTCCATTACAAAGACCATCAGGTGGATAAATATTTCACAACGGTATAATTGGAGATTCTAGCTTTAATATTAATTTATAAGAAGGAAAACCTCCAATGATAAGAGAATTAAGGAACTCTATTGAATATTGATGATTAGATTCTGTTTGATTTTTAATTATGTCTGCACTAAGATATTCAACAGCTTCATCAGAAAATTGAGTTATAATAGTAGCATTAATAGCATTAACATGTTCTTTTTTTGGAGCAAATATTGCATACTTGACTAAATATTAAGAATCAAAACTTGCAGAGATTAGAGTAAATAAAATGAATCAGAGCATTTATATCTTGGGATGGCAAAATAATATCTTTAGGAAGTTGAATAATATTGCTCTCTATTCTAGCAACAGTAGGAATATGCCCTTCTTCAACTTTAAGTAGCCAATTAGCAAATTCTTCTTGTTCAGCTGCATCTAATTCATTTGCATTATGAAGGAGATGCAGGTTAATTTTCAATAGCATTACTCTAATATGCCTCTATAAAGCTGATCATTGTAAGCAAGATCCTACAATTTCTTCTCAATCACCCTTTATTACTACAGGAAGAATTTGACAAAAGTTTTCTCTAAACACTACAACTTTATCTCAAAATGGCTTTGTCTCTAATAATAGGTCTAGTGTTTTCATAAGATCTCTTAAAGTTTTATCTACAGCTTTAGGTCTATGACAATGTGCTATTAGAGCTTCATCCCAGATAATAAGACATGCATTCTGCAGAAGTAATGCCAGATCAGAACCATGTGCTATTGAACATGTAGAGTCTTCCTATATATCAAAAGGTATCTTGAACCTGGAGTGAGCAGTTTGACCATCTGATAAGAGAAGAGCAGTAATACCTGATGAAGCTACAGCAAAAACTATATATCCTTTTAAACAAACATGAGCAAGCAAGACTCTATATTATATTTTTAATTTAAGAAAATTTTATATTTAATTAGAGGTTTTAATATAATCTTTGGTTTGATTACTGATTATAAATCTTTATATACTTATATTGTGTAAATATTCCTTTGCATTTAAGAAAAGTAATTTAATATTAATAAATCATTAAAATTTTTTTTACTTGTAGAGAAATGTTTTTTCAGTTCTACCTGGACCATCTACAAAAAAAACAGTAGGTGTTTTTGTTTCTATAGTTGCAATAACTTCATCAAATATGGCTCATTGATCTACTGTTACAGTACTGTGGCCTTCTTAACAGCAGTACTATAACAACAACATGGCTACAGGGATCCTTTATAGGTTTATAGCGGTGTCCAAGAGGTAAGTATAATTCCTTAGTCTGTAAGAAACTATACCCTTCTCTCTGAGGCAGTTTGGTAAAATAAGAGATGATAGTTTATACTTTAAACAAAGATAACAAGCCTTGCCTGTAGGAATTACCCTAGAGAAGAAATGTTATATACTTTTATTAATAAAAATAAAGAGGCTATCCGTTAGGCTTCTGTACCTAAGAAATCCTTTTACAAGAGGAATACTAAGTTAAAGATAGAGGAAAAGTGGTCTGTATCTACCATTACTTGAGGAATTTAGCAGGGTTTATATATCTTTGGATTTAAGTGACAAAGCAATAAAGCGGCTAAGCAATTAAGCGACTAAGTGACAAAGCGACTAAGCAACTAAGTGACTAAGCGACGAAGTATTTAAGTGACTAAGCGACTAAGCGACTAAGCGGCACAGTAATGCACAGTAATTGGCACAGTAACTGGCACAGTAATCAGCACAGTAATTGGCACAGTAATGCACAGTAATCGGCACAGTAACTAAGTATTACATCATGTATAACAATATAAAATAATATACTAATAATAATAATAAATAATATCTAAAAATAACTAATAATAAAATAAAATAAAATAATCGTTCTATAACAGTACAAAACAAATAAATTGAAAATTACATGCAAGAATAAAAGCTCAGACTAATTTATTTGTGACCTAAACCTACTAGAGTGATCAAAGCTTATCTAGATTTGAATGTTTAGTATATAGTTTGATAATATACTATATTTGATCTATAGAATAAACCAAATATTAATTTTGCAAATTGCTTAGCTAATAGGAGAACATATGTTAGAGTAGGTATGTAGTTGATCTGAAAGTTCATAGAGGCATGAGTAAATATAGTTTCTATAAAAATATATATGTCTAGTTGCTGAGTTAAATAATATTAAAGGTTTGTTGATTAGTTGAGATTAAGATCTATTTTGTTGTTTTTTTTAGTTATAAAAATGAATATAATATATTTTCCATAATTGTTTGTATAATTGTTTATTAATATTAAGAAAAATATTAATAATAACTTGAGAGGCAGTTTTGTATAATATGTCAAAGTTTTGAACTGTTGAAATAAGTTCTTTGAGAATAAGATTAGAATAAAATATGTTAGGTAAGATGTATAAGGCATTGAGAGCTAGGTGATAAAGAATTTTATGAATTAGATCATTTTTTTGGTAAGTATCAAGATCAGATAATTTGTTAAAGATAATTTGATTAGTAGCTGTTTGAATAATTTGATTAAGCAAAAGTGTATTAGTACAAATATACTAGTAAGAGTAAGAGTTATCTAGATTATAATGAAAACAATTAGTATCTGAATATTGGTTTGGGTAAATAGTATGAAATAGTTGATATGTTGGTAACTTATTAAGAAAGATTTTGATTTTAAAGGATTTTAGTTGATTGAGTCTAAAATTAGTAATATTGTATAAAGGTTTTTGATTATAATTAAAGTAAAGCCAAGTAGATCTTTAGTTAATATTCTGATTGAAGTATGACCACTTACTATTACATTTTTGAGATGCCTATATGGCTAATATGTAGGCTTTACATATTTGCTTGATAAAATATCTTGTAGGAAGTTCTACATAATGTTGCTTCTATTAAAGAATATGATAAGGATTATACGGATTTGTGTAATTAAATAAAAGAAGTTGTGATAATAGATATTGTTTGACAAGAGAGTTTGCTTGCTCATTAAGATTATTATCTGAATAAGCTTGCACTTTGTGAAAGATAATTTGTAATTTGTGTGATTTAATAATATTAGAAAGAATATGCCAAATAGGCTATAAGTTAAATTTGAATAACTTATTAGAATGATTTAAGTAAATTTGAAGGTTGTTAAATTTGAAAATTACTGATTGAGAATCAGTAAAAATATTAACTACTGAATTGTGTAGAGCTGTAGAGATTGTAGTAATAATTGAGAATAAAAACTATACTTTTTTTTTTAAATATTAACAGTAAGGCCATGCCTATAAAAACTATACTTTCTTCTTAAATATTACATATATTCATAAAGAATTTTTTATATTATATTATTATTATAGTATAAAAATTAAGAAGGCTTTCACTTATAACAATATTAATAAATGTTACATGTTAAAACAAATTTCTTGACATTTTTACTCATTTTTAATCAGAAATAATTATATTAAATTGCTTTATAAGTTTTATTAATTTTAAAATATCTTGTATTTTAATATTATAATATTTCTCTAATAATTTTTTTTATAAATATTATATAAAATTAAGTTAATAGAAATTAAGCAAATTTTTTTTAATAAATTTTTTTAAAACTTTAAACAATGATAATTTAACTAAAACTTTATCAAATTTTATAAAACCTTTTTAAAATAAATGTTACAAATTTGTAAAATTCATTTAAAAAATTTTTTATTAAATTTGATTAAGTTTTTATTAAATTATTGTTATTTAAAATTTTAAAAAAAAAGTTTAATAAAAATAATTTGCTTGATTTCTATTAACTTATCTCTATATTTTTGTTTAGTAAAAAAACCTCATAAGATTCATAAGTAGCAAGTTGTTTATAGTTTTCTTAATTTTAACTAAGAACAGCTTTAATATTAAAGTCAGATGCATTTATTGTTACTGTAAAAGGTTTGGTTAAGTTAAAAAAAAATAGAATAAGTGCAAAAATAAGATGTAATTTAAGTTGATCAAAAGTTTCTTATTGTTTCTTATTTTATAAATAATCTTAGTTTTTATATAGAAGTTTGGTAAAAAATATAGTAATAGCAGAAAATCCTTTAACAAATTTCTAATAACAACTTGCAAGTTTAAAAAAATATTAAAGTTTAGAGATATTAGAAAAAGTAAACCAATTTTTTATAACATTAATTTTGTATGTATTAATAAAAATTTCTTTAGCAAAAATATAATGTTTCAAGTATTCAACTTTCTGTTTAAGCAATTTATATTTGCTAATTTTAGTAAAAAGATAATGTTTTCTTAAAATATTTAAAACTTGTTTCATATAATTAAAGTATTTATATTTAGTTTTACTATAAACAAAATATTATCTAAATATATAATAATAAATTAATTTAAAAATTTTCTAAAAATATATATATTTTTTTTTAAAAAAAAAAAGCAAGGTCTTGCCTCAGTTTTTTTATTGAATTTTATATATAGGTATATTATATAATATAATATAATATATATTCTTATCTATGAAAAACTAAAGCTAAGGCTAATTTATTCCTAACCTAAACTTTGCCAAGAAGAACCAAAAACATTGCTTAGTCCTGAATTGTTGCTATAGAGTTAGGTAATGCATTGTAATTTTTGAAGTTCTTTATCCAAATATTAATTCTTTTTTTAACTTGCAGGCTTTTGTGATTAATAGGTATATGAATATAGGCATTAGTGTTATCTAAGATTGTTGTGTTAGATTGGATTGGTTTATTGGATGTAGTAATGTTTAAGGATTATTGGTTTGGTATATTTTGGTTTTTAGGTATTGCTTGGCATTGTGTAATTCATATTTGGTTGTGTATTGCTTTGCTAATTTTATGCAGTATTATTTTAGTAGCTGTATGCTTTGTTTTTTGTTTATTAACTTGTTAATTATTCTGCTTTGGTGTAAAGTGATGATGCCTTTTGTAATCATGTTCTCCTGGTTGTTGTTAATATTAGATAGTGTTAATAATGAGATAAGGGTTTCCAAATTTTGTAATGTATTTAGTTGATGTTTGATAAGAATTTTTGTGATTGTGTTGTTAATAATAGAGTTGATGTTAGTGTTATTAGTATGACATTATGTTCAGTGTTCATTGGTTTCAGGGTTGGTTTTGCATCTCTGGCAGTTTGGGTTATTGTATTTCTTGGAGTTGCATTTGTAAAGTACAGTTTAGATAGTTGTTCATTGAGGAAGAATTTGATTTTGAAGGCTTTTAAATTTGAATAAGAGGAATGAGTATATTTGAAAGTAGGTTTGTCATTAAAGTTTATGAAATTATAAAAGGTTTTCTAGTCAATTTCTTTATGTATTATATTCCAAGTATTCATCCGATTTTGGATATGCCATATAGCAATATGATATGCATTGTTAATATGTTAAATAAATCTTCTGAGTACATGCTTTATGCATGCATTGTGCCAGTTTATAGTAAAAATATTATGCCTTATTGCTGTATGTTTTTGCTAAAACAATGTATAGTAATGTTGGATCTGATCATAATGTTCAGTACTTCATTATATTGAAGCTGGATTTGCTGAGATCTTTGTTTGATAATTGCTTTTAGTATTAGCCAGCTAGGCCATAGTGAAGTTTTGTAAATCTGAGTCTTATACCAAGATGGGGTATTTAGAATAAGCTCTGCTTTTTGAATAAATTGTTTTTTGTTTATGTATATAATTATATTTGTGTTTTTATAAGTACTAAGTACAATGCATATTAGTGCTATGCATAATGCTTTGTTAGTACTTGGTCAGTTATAGTTATTCAAACAGAACTAAGATTTTGATTTGTTATTTTCTCAAATGATTGAGGTAATTTCTGTTGAATTTGGTTTATAGGTCACTAACTTGATGTCTGTTGATTATGTTTTTGATATGTTTTAATATATGTTCCAAAGGTCTTCTGCTGCCTTTTGAGATAATATTGTATTGGTTATATCAGTAAAGGTTCATTGGTGTGATTTGATAAATAATTTGTTAACCAGCTTAGTTATGAGTTTTTGATTTGACCTATTGTTGAACTGTATTGTTGCTAGTTCTTCTGTATTATATCTGATGTTGTGCTTAGAGTCTACTTTAATTTGTTCAAGGTATGCTGTAGAATGGGTTGAGGTATATTTTGTTTTTTGTAATTGTGTTTTGTTGAGATTGCATTTAGGACATGATTGTAGGGTTGTACTATTTGGTATCATTATTCAGTGGTATATTGTTGCATGCTAATTTTTTATAAAAAATATCTTTCCTATACTTTTCATTTTAGTATTGTAGATCTAGTCTTTCTTGTTAATCTATTTGGCTTTAAGTGTATAGGAGTTTGGTGTGAGCAGTATGTGGCACTTGTTTCTAATAATTTCATTAGTTTTCAGAGTTATGTGTTCAAACCATTTAGGTTTTCTGTCTCTCTGAATTTTTGTTATAGTTTGTGTGATATGCATCCAGCTAAGTGTTTGTGAGTGTGTATAGTTTGTGCATTGTTCTATTGCATAGATTTCCAATTTATTGAGTTTTGTTTTGATTTTGTAAGCTGATTTGAGTTGTTATAGAGCATAGTTTATAGTTGTGTCTTTAAAAGTTAAAGGTTTGGGCCAGATGTCCGCATGCTTTATTGAAACTTTTGCTTGATGTAAACTTTGTAACATTCTGGCTGTAGTTAAGAAGTGTTCTTCTTGGCTTAAGGTATATAAATGGTCACTCAATATAGATGTATTGGTTGCAGCTGCATTTTGGATTTGTTATAGTCAAATTTTGAGTGTAGAGTTGTAGAAGTTATGATAATTGAGTTAGTATATCATTTGGGCAATATGTTGTTAGTCTTGTATTTCATTAACTTTTTGAAGAGTGTATATTTTGTAGTAGAATATTGTAAAGTTTGGGATAGATGTAGTTATGCCTGCTTTATGTTTTGCTATAGTCATATAGCTATTTATAATTTATTGCAAATGATATTAGGTAGTTTGGAGTTTTGTATATAGTAGACAATTCTAGTAAGTATTACTAAATTGATTATGTAGATAACTTGTTTTTCTGTGATTTTTGCATATTTGAGTTTTTTGATTGCATCAATTGCTTCTTTTATTATAATTTAATGTATAGGAGTTTGTCTTTTTCTTATTGTGAACCAACATCCAAGAAATCTGAATGCTTTTTTTGTTGAGATACTGGTAATTAGTATGTTGTTAAAAGTTATGCTAGATGTTGTTTTGGTTATATTTGTTACTAAGACTGATTTTGTTAGATTAACTTTAATATTAGTTAGGTTATAAAAAGTGATTGCAGTAGCTATGATTTTAGATAGTTCTTCTTTTGATGTAATGATCCAGATGATATCATCTATATATGCTAGTACTAGATGGTTAACTTTGTAGATTGTGATATTGTTGTTCAGTGTAGGTATGTTTGCCTTTATTTTGTATTCTTTATATTTTTTGGTAATTTTGGTTAGCAAAATGTTATAATATATTCATCATAGTAAAGAGGTAATCATCCCTCCTTGGTCTATCCTATTATGGACTAGGTATTTTGATGTGTTGCTATGATTTGTGATTACTGAATTTATATGGTCTGTAAAAATGTTACTTATTAGATTAGTTATGTTCTTTGGTACTTTTATTTGCTATAAGGCTTTTTGTAATAGTAAGATGTGGACAGAGTTGTAGGCTTTTGACATGTCTTGTAATAATAGCTATAGTTCTTGTTTAGAGGCATTTGTGCTTTCTATAATATGTATTAGGGTAGATATTGGTATTGCTGTGGAAGTGTTTAGCAAAGCTACATGGTTGCTGTTGTTAAGTATAGGGTATCTAGTAAGGATATTGTTTAGCCTATTGGTAATTATTTTTGTTAAAATTTTTCAGATATGTTCTATAAGAGTTATAGGTCATGTATTATTTAGTTGTTCTGTGAATTTAGGTTTTTTGAAAATAGGATAGATGTTGCTGTGCTTTTATGTTTTTGGAATCATGTTTAGTGTTAGGCATGCATTTAATATTGTGCAAAGTTGCATTAGACCAGTGCTACTTAGATGTTTTAGCATCTAATTTGAGATGCCATGTGGTTTAGTTGCTTTACAGATTGGTGATTTTTTGATGGTCTTATCTAGCTTTTTTAGAGTAATTGGATCAGAGATATTCTTGTACCAGCAGTCTTGAATGTTGTTTATAGGTTTGTATTCTTCTTCCTACTCCTTTCAGTAGTTCCAGTTTGGAGGGTTAGACTTTGTCCAGTTCTCGTAATGTGTTTGTACTTCTTTTCATATTAATTCTGATTCTGTAATAACTTCATCTGCTTTGTATACATTGTGAAAAAGAACTGGGTCCTTATGTCTTTTTATTATGCTATTGATCATGTGAGTAGTATTATTATTGAAGTCATTATATCTTTTGTTAATGTATTTATTAATAGTGCTTTGGTAAACAAGATTGTTTTCTAGTTTTCTGGCTTAATATATTGTCTTTTGCTGATTTTTTAGCTATATGATTAAAGTTTTCTTATTAGTAGTTGTTAGGTCCTCTGATGTGATGTAATTAATTTGTATTTTTGTTTTGTTATTAATATAGTCTATATTCTTGTTGTATGTTTGTACTAGAGTGTCATTAGGGTTTGTATGTTTATTTGCACTTGTCTTATTAGTTTGTTGATATGCTTAAGGGCTGCATAGAGTTTGGTGGCTTTGGTAAAGAAGGTATAGAATGTTCGAGACTGGATTTTGATTCTAGGTATATTCTTCTTGGCTGCTATAATGATTGCTTAATGAAGCTCATGCTATTGTTTGTTTAATATGCTAGTATTGCTTATTTCTTGTACAATTGTATTTTCTTATAGATAGGTTGTTATTAAGCTCAAGAATTCTGTCCACAGGTCTGGTGTTATTTAGTTGTATTTAAAGATTTTTCTTTTCTTTTGTTTTCATCTGTTGTTTTTTATTTGAGAGTTGTATGCCCATTGTAGTTGCATGATTTGGTAATCACTATCTGTTATTCCATTAGAAGAGATTATTTAAGGAGGTGTTATATTATGTATGAGTTGTGTTGAGACCCAGATGTTATCTATTTGGCTATTTATTTCTTACTGGCTCCATATGGTAACTGTAATATTGAAGTAGTCAAGTATACTAAGTAGTCTATATAGTTTTAGAGTATTGAAAAATAGGATTATTTTCTGTTTAGGTTTTTTGTTGATGTTGAAGTTTTTAAGAACAATTGTATAATAGCCTTTAGCTGTTGCTTGGTTTATCTATTGTGTTATTGTTTGCTATGTAATCTTATTGAGAGGATGGTTTGTAGTTAGTAGATAGGTAGAAATTATTCAAATTTGGTTTTTGTTTAAAAAAAAGAAGTCTATTGCAATACTGATTCCTGGTTCTGTTATGATGTTGTGAATGTAGGGTCTAAGTGGTTTGGTAATTGCAATTGCAGTATCAAGACTTGTTTCTCTTTTGACTACTTATTGGGCATTGCAGTTTGAGATGTAAACATAGTAATAGAGATTGCTCATAAATAGTTCTGTATAGGTTAAGTCAGCTAATTTTGTTTCTGTCATACTTATAATATGGTATTGATGCTGTTAGCAGTGTTTGAGCTATGGTTATAGTTTGAGTCTGTCATTCAGGCCTTGTACATTGTGGATTACTATTGTTAGGTTGTTGTTAATTTGTAGAAGAAGTGGGTTTAAGAGCTTGTAGTCAGTGTTTTCTAGTGAATTTAGAGTTATTGTAATAGTAGATGATAGTGTCTTTTTTTTATTTTTGTTGTACTGCATTTAGTTTGGATAAGGGCAAAATACTTCCATTCAGGTTTAGAGAGTGGCAGTAGTTTTAGAATATGTTTAGATATTGCTTTGACTGTATAATGTTGTCTGAGTTTTGCTAGTATTAGAGTTGCAGTATCTTGACTTGTTATTAGTAATATGATATCGATTGTATCTATTTTTTGATTTTTGAGATTTTTTTGTATTTGTGCAATAGTATCAGGTATTTGGGGCTTTGCCTCTTTATTTATATTTGTTTCATCTATAGTTTCTTTGTTTGTTTTTGATATTTGTATTCATTCTATAGACAGCTTTTGAAAATAGTAGTGAGGTTAGAGAAGGCATGCAGTTTTAGTTATTCTTTTGAGTATATCTATTGGAATAGTAAGATTGACTTCTGTAATCATCTTGGGGTCAATAGGTAATCTGAGTTTGTTTGTAGAATTAGCAGTTATGATTACTTCTGAGATGGGTAGTATAATTTTATATATTCTTTTAACTTCATGTATAAAGGTTGCTGCTTCAGTATCATCTGTAATTAGATAAGTATATGTGTTCTGAGTTTTAATTCTGATTGGATCTTTTGGCAGACTTGGTTTAATTAGGAAATAGTCATTTGAAATGTTTTGAAAGATAAAGTATTCTCTAAGTCTTATAATAATATCTTGCATATCTGTGTCTTGGTTGGCTCTGTATATTGAAAAGCATGCCCTTAGTTGTAGGTCTTCTATGTTTTGATATGCAGGTGGAAATGCTAGTTTTTCTGACATTGGTGAAGATAGGTTAAAGAAATGATCTGGGATTTTATCAAAGCTGTATACTTCTTGTAAACATTTTCTATAGTATGCAAGTCTTCCTAGTTCTTTTTTCTTTGTTATTGGGAAGAGGTGCTTGATTCTGTAATCTAAATTGTTTATATTGTGTGGCAGTGATAGAAGTTCAATAAAATAGGTAGGTGGTAACTTTTTGAAATTAAATACTCTGTGTAATGTTGTAACTACAGCTTTTTTTGTGACTTGAATTTTATTAGAAGTTTGAATAGTAGAATGACTTTTACCTTGTCTGAGATTTTCATTGGTGTGTCAGGAAGTTTTAGTAGTTTGCTTTTTGTTGCCTTTGCAATTGCCTCTTGTATGTCTTCTTTGTCTATTGCTTTTTTATCTCTTGTAAAGCTCTTATAGTATATTAGGAGTTGATATATATGTTTCTGTGAATATGTATTAAAGTTTGTATTAGCAATATGGTCAAGGTATAGTTTTTGGCAGAGTTTGAGATGTAACTTGTCTCTTGTTTGGTTGTCAGTAATGGTTATTTTGTTTTTTTTTTTGTATTTTTGTATCATGTTTGCAAATAGGTTTTTATACTCTATTTGGTATTAGGGCATAAAGTGTTTAGCTCTTGTAAAGATAGTAAAGAAGGTGTAGTTAGTATGTCTAAATTTGGATTCAATTGTGTATAGTAATATTTGTTGTGCAGGTTTGGTTTTGAATTTGTATATAATAAGTTTTTGTAGTTTCTCTTTTACTTGAAAAGCTTTTGTTATAAGTTGGTAATTCCAGAGTGTAAGATTAAAGAATTTTACTATTTTTTCATCTATGTTTTGGTTTAGTTGTTCTGTCAATATTTGCATGTAGTCTGTATTACTTTTTGAATTTGTGTTTGCAGTTGTGCTGCCTTTAACTGTCTGGCTGTATGTGCATCTAGTTTGTGTATTATTTTCTATTGAGTTTCTAGTATTTAGTATTGTATTAATTAATTCAGTTTCTATGTTTTGGTCTGGGTGCATTTCTGTTTGAGGGGGCTTAGTTTGGTAACTAGTATCAATTGGTTCTAAGATATACTGTGCTGTATGTGCAATTTTTATTTCCATTTCAGGACTATGTACTTGTGTTTGTGTATCACTTATAGTAATACAAGAGTTGTTGTTTTGTGTAATTGTTATGTAGTTATTATTGTTGCCTACAAAACTGATTTGATTATTGATTAAACCTGTTTGTTTTGTTGTATTGTTGTTGTGGTTAATTGTACATACAGTCACATGGCTGTTGGATAGAAGTAAGCTACTTTTCCACTTTTGCTATTTTGTTGTAGCAATAGTATTAAGGTCTTCTGGCACTTGTTTGTAGTTTCTTTATCATTTTTGCTAAGACAGTTGTAAGGGGCTTGTTTGTATTAAGGTTGTTTCTGTTGTCTAGTAGGATATTTATAACTGTTTTGCATATTAAGAGTTTGTGTTTCTGTAAAAGTAAAGGCAGCTGTAGGCCCTAATGAGCTTGAAATATTTTTTTTATTTTCAATATAGGGTTTGTGTTTTCTCTTTTTTTCTGTAATAGTGTATCTTAGTTTGTTTTAGGTTAGTCTATAGAGGGTCACAGGTTGTCCTGCAGTTAGTATTATTATCCTTTTCTTTAGTTAGTTAAGTTTTTATGATTTTCTTTTTTGTTTACTTATTGTTTTGAGATCTACAAGAAAGAGTTTTTTTTTTTTCTTATTCTTTAAAAATATTATTTATAAGAGTCATAAAGATAGCAAATATATTGGTTAAACTAAAAAATAAGACTAAGAATTCATAGTGTTTATAGTAAGTATTTGAATTAAAAATCTGATAACAAAAACAAGAGTATATTATAAGTACTAAAAATATGCTATAAAGTAAGTACTGAGGTCTGAATAAACTTTGCAAGAATGAGTCTTGTTAACAAAAACTAAATATAAGTAGTTAGTTAGCAAAGAGGCTTTCTGAAGACCTACAGACAAATAATATATTTTAAAATATATAACAGTTTAATTAATATATAGACAAGAAGATCAGAATTAGGTTAGATAACACTTAGATGTATAAAAATTTGTGTAGCTATTTGTTAGATATAGTATAAGGATCAAAGTATTTAATTAAGTAATCTTTTAGCAAATTACAGATATGATAACTAGTGTAGAATCTGCAGATAGACTACTTAAATAAATAACCAAAAGCTATATATTTGGTTGGTTGCATATTTACTTTATACAAATTATATAATCATAATTAAATCATAATAAAGACAGTAGTTGCTGATAATTAATAATCTTAGTAAAAATAAAAAAACAAACTATTTTAAATTAATTTAAGAGTAGAGAGTACTATATTAAAATTATATATAAACTTAATATTAAAATTTTTTTATATTTAATTTTTTTTTTTTAGTATTAAAATAACCTCTTTGGTTTTTTAACTTTTATTAATCACTTATTGGTATTGTGGTTCAATGAACTACTACAGAAGAGTGTACAATTGGCTATATGTGTAACTTTTCTATATTATCTATTTAAGAAGTCCACCTAAAGGTTTTCTACCAATTGCTATATCTAATACTTCTGCTTGAATGTTCTATTTTAAACTTACTAAATCTGTAACCTGTATTAACTTACTAGATCATACCTAGATATCAAAATTATTATTTCAACTTTAGAACTAATTTATTCTTAAGATAAACCCTCCAAAGCCTTCTGTATTCATTTTTATAACTAATCTAGGTATCGCTATAACAGAACCAACACTTGTAATTAGAACTTAACTATTAAACCACTATGCTCTTATAGAGTTCACTTAGATCCCAGCATCTACTTCATAGTATAATTTCAATACTTTAGTATACCTCTGCTTTTTTATCTGCCTTTTTATCAAACTCTCAATCCAGATAGTCCATATAGGACTACAACTAGTTCATCAGTATATCAGGTCAGCCCGATATTTTTTCTTTTGGTTCATTTTGTGGCATGGTTGGTGATACCTTTGAGACTCCTAACCCAAAGGTTCTTGCCTATCTGACTACTATAACCAAATACTATGACCTTGGTATTCATTTTTCCAGCCTAGTCTTTAAAGTAGAACCATCAAAGATCCAGCTATCTTTCTACTCAGGTCTTTTCAAATGGACTTTTTGTTATCCAATTTCAATATATTTACATAGTTACAAGAACTTATCTAGTGTTTATACTGCCTAATATGTCAGTTTGCATTCCTTTGTATAACACTATATTTACACAGATGCCTCATGACCTGCTAGTTATGCTAATATGACTGCTATTACAGATATTTTAACTCAATCATTAGTAACCATTGCTGTAATATGAATATTACATAGGTGATTATTCAAATTTTCACTGTTGATAGGATTTAAATACTTAATTTACTACTTGGAGGGTTGACAACCTGACCATTTCACTAGGTCACCACATTCTTATATTTAATTTTATAAAAAATTATATTAAATATTTTTTTTATATTATATATACTTAGTATTTCAATCAGTAGTATTATAGATTGAAATACTAATTAAACTCTATTCATAATGAAAATGATCGACATAAAAATTTTTTAATTAAATTTTTTTCAAATTTTACAATATAATGGTGGTTTTTGACATATTGCAAATTAACAAACCAACCAATTATTATTTTTTCCAGACTGTCATTGACCAATCAGAATATAAAAAAACATGTGACAAAGTCAAAAAACTACCATTCAATTAGAGGGTGGTTTTTGATTGAGTCAAAAACACCCAACTGATCAACAACTACACCAACCAAATATTAAAAAAGGAAATTTACAATTTTCAACTACTGTGCATTATTTTTTCTACTACTAAATAACTTGTGAGCCTCTAAGTAAACTTGGAAAAACATAATTGTTCTCTTAGTCTGTAAAATTTCAAAAGAATTGAGTTGATATTTGTTAAGATATTATAATTTTTGTTTTTGTTTCATTCATATTTTTGCAAATCCTCTTTTTAGATTTGTGACAATTGTAATCATCTCGTTCTTGAAATTTTTATTAATAAAACAAATAAAATGGTCTTATGAGACTATATATTTTTTATTAAATGAATATTTTTTATTAATAGTCCAAAAATGATTGTCATAATATATTTCTTCAGAAAATGTAGTATCAGCCTTTTTTTTGATTATTATTTACAAATTTTACAGTATCCTTTATCATAAATCAATTGTGGAATGATTTTTTCAATAACTAATCTAGAAAATAGTACTAACAAAAGTTTTAGAATAACTCTTCAACTATTAGAATCTAAAATTTTTAGTTCGATTGCTTTGATATCTATCAAGTACTAATAATTTTTCACTTAAAAACATATAAATTTTTTTTATTTAAAAGAATAATCAATAAAAACTATCTTTGGATTAATTTTTCTGGTTCTAAACCTATTTTATACTAATAATAAAAGTTGTAAAGCATGTATTAATCTATTAATATATAAATTTTAGATTTTTTGAATTAATATTTATAGAAATATTAACATTTTTCTGTTTTATTTTATAAACAAATTTTTGTCTTTGATGTAAATAATAATCAATTGAGGTTATCATTTTTATCTTTATTCGAAACCATTTAAGGTGTACTAATATGATTTTTTAAATATATTTATAAGATTTTTTCCTGAAAATTTCAAGTCAAACAGACAAATATTTGTAAAATAAGCTTGATATTTAATAAAGCTTTATTCATATTTTTTTGTAGATCATCTCGTAAAAAAAATTGTAATAAAGAAATGGGCTCATTCTTCAAAATTTTATTAATAAAATAAACAAACTGGTTCTATGAAACTTTATGTATTTTCGCTAGACAAACATTTTTATTAATGTCTTAAAGGTGATTATCATAATAAAATTTTTTATAAAATATGATTTTTAGTATGATAATATTTTTTTGTAAGAAGCAGTGAAAAATCCTAAAAAATCCAAAACTCATATTTCTCAAATTTTTATTAAATAAATAAATAAAATCATATTATAAAACTACATGTCTTTTCACTAAAGGAATATTTTTTATTAATGCCACAAAGATGTGTCATAATAAAATATTTGTAAAATTATAATTTAATAGAGCTTTAATATTTATTTTATTTTTAATAAAAAAATTATAATTGAATTTTTTTAATAACTAATTTCTTTAATTAAAGTTCTGCTTTTTGTTTATCATTAGTTTTGTTCTTCTGTTTAATCTCTTTAGTATAATCAGAATCATCTGAATTATATTCACTCATTTGAGAATCATAATTAAAATCATCTATATTAATAATATTTTCATTAGAATTCTCGAATTCTCTTTTATATTTATATAGAGGTTTATAATTTGGATAATCTTAAAAATAATTTTTTTTATATTTTGAAAAATTTCTTTTCCAATAAACTTTATCATCTTTAAAAATAATTTCTTCATCTTTAAATTTGTTAGCTTTGATTTTTTTAACTATTTCTTCATTAGAAAGTTCACCTTTATCAAATTCAATATTCCAGATTATGTTTTAAAAATCCTTTTCAGAATCTTTAAGAAAATGAATTTGTGTTGTTTCACTATTTCAATTTCCTAAAAATTGTATTACAAAATTTAATCTTCATTCAAACTGTTCTCAGTCTCTATATACAGTTGTATTGTTAATCATACCATTCTGATTCCCAAAATTAAAAGCTTCACTTAGTTGTTTTTATGATGTCATAAAAATATATTTTGCAAGAAATGGCACAAATCTTTTATACTTAATTTCAACTTTTTTTGATGTATTATTTAAATACTTTACTATATCATTCCATACTAAACAAGTATACTATTCATTAAAAAAAACTATCTCATATTCTGAATAATCATCTCACTGTAATAAATAAATGTTTTTTTTTTAAATATTAAGGTGAATACTTGCGACCCAGAATTTTATTGATAGTACATTCAGCTAATGGTTGCATTACAACCACAGGGGGCAATCATGGAAAGAGTGTACAACTAGC